>SJOL01002419.1:898959-1037072 GCA_004794785.1 Opisthorchis felineus
TCACTCGTGGGTTGCCCGTTCCTGTCCCTCAGGGAGAACGAAGATGGCTTGTTTCTGCGGCGATGTCTCATGTATTTAAACAGCACATTTCTGTTTTTCCGGGCGAGGTCCAGAATGATGGCTTGTTTTCGTATGTTCCATTGGCAGATTTCTAATTTACAGCGGTTCCGCATTTTACGAAATGGCAGTTCGCCTTCTATGTCTCCTATAGTCAAGTTTTTGGAAAACAGTTGAGATCTCTTTTCCAGAAGACGCCAAATTCTTTTCGGTAGCTTGCGGCTCATCCGGCTGCGTGCTGGTTTTCTTGGGACGAACATCGCGTCAGCCTCGTGAACTTTCTGGACGATGGTCCTGTATAAGTCTTCTACTGAGGCTGGTCCCATTTTAACGTGTTCGAGAAAGATGCGCATTCCTGCAAAGTCTGCACGGCAGAAGTTTCGAATCCACGTTTGAGGTTCGGGATTCCTGGCCCAGTAGCAGATGAAATCAAGGGTCAGCACACAGTGGTCACTATGTCCCAGTGGAGTTTTAATTGTCACCTGATTGACGAAGTATCCTTCGTTGGTGATGACCAAAGCCAAGAGGGATGGTTGTTTACCTGCGCGGTATCTGGTTGGCGCAACGACATGTTGAGTCCAAGCGCTCTGTTGAACGACTTTCGTCAGCGCCGCTGAAAAAGGCCCACTTGATCCGACACACTGGAGCTTCATCCAGGAGGCCCTTGGAGCGTTGAAGTCACACACCAGCAAGAGATGAGTGAAGTGGTAGCTGGAGGAGAGTTGCTCAAGGGTTCGCATGAGGAGTTCGTCATCTTCCGGAGGACTCGAGGGGTATTCCGATGGGTGTACATACCATTCGGTAGCTAGAAGCTTGTAGACTCTGATCGGTTGACATTTTATTCGCTCAGATTCGTGTGCGTTAACTGGAATAAAACGGTTGGGCCTCACTTCTCGGAAGTTGGTAACAGCAGTGTACGTAAATTGACACATGTCCGTACAGCACTTAGTTGTAGGTTGAGAGGGTTATTGTGTAATTCTTTTCAACCCCGTACCACATAAATACTTTTTCCCTAAATACTTTCCAGGTCTTAGTCTGGTCCTTGCCTGAAATTTCCGTCTCTTTACTCTTCTATCAGGCAACGGGTACCAGCAGTTTCGGACTCTGTGATAGTCAGCCGGTCACAAAAAAGCTTGCGTCCACTTTGCTTCAGCAGTGCAATACACTGTCCCCTGTGTTGACCGTTATTAAGTAGCAGCCAGTCCATGGGCACTTTGGTGTCTACACCAGCGTGCGATTCCGCGGAGGTTTTGACGAGGTGTATTTGTGGTATCCCTTGCCCGAAGGCGACTTTGGGGAAATGAGTGCTGTGCCCCCAATTGGTCCTGAGGAAAACTCCTTGGCTTTTTGGAAAGCTTGGGAACAATCGGGTGACTTATTGCAGGGCAGAGTTTCGCTTTTGACGGAAAAGCTTCTTCAGGCCAAGGAATGCGGCAGAATATCAAGCGCTGTTCATAGGCTCAGCGATGGCGGCACACACGTTAGAAGCAGAACATAAAATAAATCAGGATAGTGCAGAGGTTTTACGACGGGGACTGAGATTCACACCACAGCGGCTGATACCAGAAGCCGTGGAAAGTTCCACGCATTACAGCGTGAATAGTATCTAGGGTGTGGAACTGGCGAGCACGTGGAGAGTGATCTTATCTAAGCCGAGTTGGGACGTAACGATGTGTGGTCGTCAGTGCACGTAATCATTAGCAAAAGAGGTAGAAATCCCGACCGGACCAAAATTCACAGAGTCCCTCCTTATTCGTGGCACTAGATCATCTACAAATAAGGGCGAAATGTGCAAACTATGCTCAAGAGGGTTCTTAACGCGAACCGGATTCGAGGAACCAGGCAGTAAGCTGGATCCAAATCCATGTAGGTTTCCCAAAAAGCTTAGCACTCGGTGGCCCACCCTAACACACAAAATCCCTTGGCAGACACCTAACGCAAACTGAACTTGACTAAGCTAATTGGTTCTCCCTCCACCTTAAATGCCACCAACTTCGTAACCTTAATCACTTGGCCTCACGAAGCTTTTGCGTTAGAAGCGAACTGTTGCCGAGCAATAAATCTACCAATTGTTCCCAAATTTTCCAATAACGATGACTGTTCAATCGGTTCCAAGCGCTTTCCGACTGATTAAGATATCTCCTTCTCATTCGTTTCATCAAACGTGCAACCATCCTCCGAACACATTCAACCTACTCTACTTCTCTTTTATTACAAGAACTTGCCACGGGTCACCCATATTCGAAGAGTTTTGCACTTACGGGGCGGTGTTTTGAACGCCTTGTGAATTAACCTAGCGGAAGAATGTCGAATGGTTCCTAACACTTCCGAGGGCGCTCGCAAGCTTGATTCGTTTTGGCCGGCAGTTTAAGGGCACTCTAGACCGCCTGAGACCTTTTCCGCACTGTAACATCCCAGATCATGCCTCCATTTAGGTGAAACGCACACACCACACTTTGTCTCCGTTTATCTCAGCCTCGCTGTGCCGACAGCAGATCTCGAGTAAGCAGAATGCTAGATCGTCAGGCACGAAAGAGTGTTCAGGCGACAGCCTGGGCTTACATGCAAACCTCTATTCAAATTCTCGGCAGTTAGTTATCCTCGAGTTAATGCATGGATCCGTGGTGGTTTTAGGTTCCACCAGCATCGAAGAACTGTGTCCATGACCCATTTAGTTGAAAGGAAAAGGCGTCCAACGGGACCTGAATATTGTATTTTATGTGTTCCGCCATAGCGTTAATGACAATTGACTGTGATTTCCAAACAACCTTTCATTTCATAGAAATTCCGCATTTCGTCTTCAGGTGCAAGGCAACATGTTGCGGCCAGCAACACGGCGTGGTCGTTGTCGTCCAAGGATGGTAGTGACTGCGGCTTGCTCACATCTGACTTTCACGACAATGGCACCAGATCAAAGATACTGGTGGGATGTGCCGCCAATCACGTTACCTCCCGCACATGGTGACATAGGTACAACTGCGGGAACATGCCAAATAAATATTTTGCATACGGTTGAGCAGTAAATGTTCAAACATCATTGACCAGCAAATGAGGGACAGCTGAAACCTCTGGCGGTAATGTAGCGCATATGATGGCCAATTGTTCCTGGCCATTCAAGATGTAGATCCTTTGATCATAGGGTCCAAAAGATAGCTTATCTCCTCGTGGTCTTCGTTGGACAGCTTTGCGTTGCAAAGCATGGTCTGCAATGGATCACTGTAATCAGCTTATTGTCGGTGGGAGCAGTCTATCTCGGATGAAGGGTAACGTATAAGCCCACCTTCATGTGAAGCAGCGACATTACGATGTATGCATATTTGTGGTATGCCCGGATGCGCCTACTTCCTCCCTCAGCTACGTCTATGCTATGTTAGGGGATAACTTCATATGACCCCAGAAGCACTTCCTTTATCATTATGTTCGTGAACGTGCTCAGACCTTTGACCATGATAATTGCATTTTACGGATAAACGCTGATCGTCCGGAAACGCTGACTACCTTGAACGATGGCAACTAGGACCTAAGGCTGCTTATTGCCTCACAGCTACGAGCCCACCAGCCTTCAGAACATAACGCGCAAGTTGATGAAGGGCGTTCTAAGAGGTGCCGTTTAAAATCTTCCACCACCAACTTGATGTCACAGAGTGCAACACAAATTTTGGGAAAGTTCCCATTCACAGCGCTGTGTATATCAGATAAAATATTCCCACTACGTGCACATTTTTTTGTTTTTAAGGTTGTCCAAGCAACTTCCACACGTCCCACCGTTATAAAGCTCGTGACCTAAAGTATTCAGCGGGAGGTCTTTAAGATGGAGGAAGGCTATTCTTGTGGTAGAAGATTCTGAATGTACGGTGGGTTCACCCAATCGTTTGTGTTCATATTTTTCGTGGTTCGTGAAAGCTCCGTCTTTTGAGGCTGCTCCTGATCAGCCTCCTGATCAGCTCCTGACGCATTCTCAAATCTGTCTTTTACCTAACGATGACCCGAAAACCTGATATCTCGTCACCAAAGCATTTCACGCGAATATCGATGTAACGAAACCCTGGTCAACGGACTTCCTATTACTACTCCTACCGGGCAAAAGTGCGCACCAATGTCTTTTTTGAGGGACGGCAACAACTAACTAAATGATATCACTAATTTGAACACCAAAAAGGACACAAGTGTTTGATTCCCTTCAAGCATACCCATTTCGCCCCATCAAGAATGGTCATCCGAATTTACCTTTGTGGTTATATCTCCTTATTGTTCAGATGAACTTCCAGACAGAGGGTTCATGTTGCGGACCACGTACACAAAAGTGGGCAGACCACTTCACTGATGTATGACGCCACGGTTGTCCACGCTCTAGGTGTTGTGCGCTTACGCGGCGTCGACGTTATGTCACTGAGACCCTCGATCCGGTTGCATTTTTCACACTACTCCGCTTGGGACCTTCATTTGCCCGGAGCTGCTCCTCCGACCTGATTCAAACAGCTGTTGCCCGTTGTGTGCTTGTCTGATCTGATCACCTTGTTTCGCCGGCTTGGCTATCCCTCAACGGAATGAAATATTTGGTATCCGGACTACACTAACATGTTAGCCGTGAACGGGGTTACTTTCACGGATTCATGGATTGATACACAGTATCTGTGCCCTTGTCCGAGCTTCCCGGTTAGGTTTTTTCATGTCGTTCAACGTTTTTTCGCCACCTTGGCGGACCCAGTGGCATGAACATGAATATTAAACTAGTGCGGTGTTCGCGCACAACCAGCACAAAAGATCACCTTGATGCGTTTCATCCATGTGCATATCTATGTTCACCTTTCCTCCGGTAGCATGGAGGATTATTCCAGTGCCAGGGCTCTAAGACTGGTCGTTATGCAGTAGAATCTAAACAAGTTACAGGCTTTGCCGAACGCATGTGCCTATTGGTGAGGCCTTGCCCGGTCCTATTGTGTTCCCCAGGAAATCCCCCTATTGATAAAAAACACCAGATATAGCAAGGAAAAATTTTGTCTTATGTACAACAAAACTGAGGTGAATCGAGGGCATGTGGCGTGGCGCCTCGCATGCAATGTTGTCCCACGAGGCCACTGCCCTTGCCTGAGTTGTGGTGTAACAGTGTCAAAATCACCTCACCCCCAAGCATAACAGGAGCACGTGCCCAACATTTCCTTACACCCGATGTCCCCGTACACCTTAAACCAATGGCTCCACTAGAAGCATCTAGCTCCCCCTGATTTCCATCTGACTCTCGTTCTGCGCAACAAGCAGTATCAGACACACAGCCATATCTCACTCTGTACACTACTCTTTGCCCGGCCCCCGACAAATTTTTTTCGCCGAACTCTCTGAACCCCTTTCTGAGTATGCGCCACTGATCCACCTTAGTAGCTGTCCGAGAGGGCTTATTAAACACATGCATCCCACAGCGCCCCCTCTTACTGACAGATGATCACTAGTTCTCCTGAACTGGCTACAAAGGTACGCTTTGGTTCCGAACTTCTGGGTAAACACACAACTAGCTCTGACTAAGGCAGCGCACTATCTTATTAGAGCAATTTTGCCATACTGAGGCGTGGATATATTGGTACACTCCGATCACATATCTCTCTTTCCATTGTTCCTACCCGAATTATAAGTTTTACGGCACTGAGTCCAGCACCAACTCCAGTATCGTTCTTTCACTATTTGGCACTATTGCACCAGTGCGGCAGTAAGTGACTGTAGCCATCCCCATTTTCTGCTACTTTAGACCGCAATAGGCTTGTTGGCCTAAGCGTGTTTTAGTGATCTGCTTGCTCATTTTCCTCCCTGGGTACTCAGTTTGACCGGCTATTTCATTGTCTCGTCTGGATGGCGCTAACACTGCCCATCTCTCACGCTGTGCCTTCGGCGAACTGAAAAAATATCCTCGCCCTATATTGGTCCCGCTCCTCCACAAATCCCCAAATATAGTGAATAACCCTAAATGATTCACCAAAGATGTCCGCTTACGAGGCCATCCAAGAATCAATGTGCGACGCGATGATGACACTAGGACAGCTATACGCAGCCTTCGGGCTTTTCAGTGGCACGTTATACTTTACTTTAATACACGAAAAACACAAGAAGCACTGAAGAACGTCTCGATCCGTTAAACCTATGCAAAAACTCAGAGTTATTGACTATCTTGGTGCACAGCTCGTTCCACCCACAAATTCGCTTATGATTTCCGCGATAAACACCTGATTCTACACAGTACCAGTACCTTGCCCGCCTCGATAGCTCTCACAAAATAATGTTCGAGCGCCTAAAAATCAGTGAGTCAATCTGATTTTGATCTAGCTTACTTTTTATGGTTCGTTACCCCTGTTTCCTATCTGTGGTTTGAACTAATATCCTGGTCAAGCAAAGTCATCCGATCTTCGCAGCAGCTAGCAGTTTTGGACAAAACTTTTAAGTTTTGTTGTTAACATGCCTCAGTGATGCTGATTACATCATCTCAAGGTCCAGTTTTCCGTCAGCCACGACTTCGCGCCGTATTGTTGCAATGACACTCGCATCACACCACCCTCTTTCACCACCGCCGTGTTTAGATCGCAATGATTTTGTCGTACCGAATCGGACACTACCCCATTTATGTTGAGCCATTCCTGATTTAATAAACCTGTACCAGTTTTGTGCAACCCAAGGTGGTGAAGTCTGCTGTACTGCTGTATTATCATGATAATTTACAGAATGCGACTTGGAGCTGAAAATAGAACCTAATACCAACAAAGCCGCAGAGACTTTCATCACAAAATTGGAACAGCTTATGGAACTGCCGCAGTTATGCACTGGAGGCAAAATAAAGCTTGATCAAAAAGGATGTACACATACTCTTTAATTTTTTCATGTTTTTCCCTTTTTCTTTAGCTTATCAATCCACATTCTGAGCAACGTCAAGGTCCGAACGACAAAGAGCCGGAGGGTCAACAGAAGCGGTCGTTCAATTCGACGTCACAGAACAGCGATTAATGAACCGGCACCTTGCTCAGAATGGCGAAAAATGTGTCGCTGGGAAGGGACTCGGCAAATGCCATGGTCTTGCCCGGTGATAGTGAGCCAGAAGATATTTCGTAGCCAGATACTGAAAAGGGCTAGGGTACCTGGCTCTCGTCAAGTATATCTTTCTGAATCTAAGGAAAACAGCTCCAAGAGCATCCTTTGTTATTCAAATGTTTCGATACACTTTCCCCGTATTATTAATACGGACCGACTCACACTCTTCACAGTTCACGTCAAACAGCTTCTTGAAAGCTCCAACTGAGTAATGTGCGGGGGGACACATGAAGAAGCTGACCCCCGTAAACCTATCCAGCAGGCTGCCACGAAGGCGATGTCCGGCCTCATGTCCACTGCCCGTGAAAAACGTCTGGATATTTTAGCCCTCAAGGGGACTTGAGGTCTACGGCTTGACTGAGCAATGTTTGGCCAATAAGTTTACTGCAGTGGACTACTGATGCATGGCGGAGACCCGTTAGGAAGCTTTTCAGCTTTACAGCGCGCACATTCATCATTCAACACCTTATGCCATTTCGGGCACGGCCCGCCTTCGACAGTTTTCCACGCTACATCTTGGGCGCCCAGTCCAAGCCGCGTTTCGATGTTCTTTTATGTGAGTCCTCACATTTGCAAGTTTACCTCCCAACACTGGGAGCTTAAAGGGTGGTACCACGTGGTTTTTTGTTTGTACCTTTACGGGGAACCGAAGTAGCTCAGCGAGAGGAAAATTTCCGACTGGGTGAGCTTGGGTACACGACTCGTTCCTGTGCTCCAGTCCATGAATCTGCGATTGGCCCATACTCTGACCCATCGGAGTGTGCAGTCTATCCGTAGTCAGCCCTTGTAATGCAATTGATACCAGACTGCACCTGCTAAGACGTGTTTATTACACGACGTAATGTACGCATCTCTTTCTCTCTCCCTAATGCAGGTACCCACGACGAGCTACCACGAGCCCCAGATAGGAAGCTGCAGTCCGACTGTACATGAGACATCGCCGCAGAAATAAGCCAGCCGCGTTCCCCTTGAGAGACAGGAACGGGGAACCAACGAGTGACCCAACAGTGGTATCTGAGGTCTACAGAGAACATCATGCAGGGCTGCATCCCGCCCTAGCGACCTCGTAACATCCAATTTTGTCAACGCGTAACTACGAACGGCCTCTAACCAACCTGCTCTTCACGGAGGAGGACATTCGTCAACTTATGCACAAGACGAACCCGTTCTGCCCATCGGGACCAGATTGGGTCCATCCAAGGAGCCCGAAGGAAACGTTATTCACACTGGAAAAGCATTTATACCAGATGTTTCGCCAATTGTTTGACAAAGGCAACCTTCCCTCTGCTTGGAAGGAAGCGGTTCTCACGCCAATCTACAGAATAAGTGACCGACTATCGCCCGGCAGCTACAGGCCTATTGGCCTCACTAGCGGACCGTGCAAGGTGATGGAACGCATTATGAAGCTAGCAATCCTAGATCACCTTACCTTCAACAACTTGACATCTCCAGTTCAACACGGATTCCTCCCCAACCGTTCTTGCATGACAAGCATGCTAGTATTTATGGAAAGCTTAACCAAAGCTAAGGACGAGTGACTTATATTGGATGCCATAATTTTCGACTTTTCAAAAGCATTCGATTGAGTTCTACACGTCCCGCTGCTCCACAAACTTTAGCCTTGCGGGATTCAAGGGAAAATTTTATGCTGCATTAGGGAGTTCCTATCAGACAAAACATTCCGAGTGAAAGTACGCTCGACCTACGCTTCTACGGCGTTGGAGTCTCTCAAGGCTCTGTTTTGGGACCACTTCTTTTTTATCCACGTCAACGACCTTCCAGACGTTTTTTCATGTCTACTTTTTGTGGACGACTTAAAGTTCTAGAGTTCAAATGCAAGCGGCCTCCGAATGAATGAAAGCGCTGCAAATCAGTGGTCGCTTCACTGACAACTTCCTCTGAATGACGAAACCGCGTCCATGTCATTCGAAGGGGACTCAGCTAACGCCTTTGTTGTGCATGATGAGAATGAACCAGAAGACACCACGAGGATAAATGCCAAAAATGATTTCGGTATCTGACTCTATTCAAACATGTCCTTCGCACTGCATCTTGAGAGATCGTCTCAAAAGGCATTCGCCGTTCTACGGCGCACCTTCTTCCGTATTACTCGCATGGACTCCCAAATTCTCCATGGGGCCTAAGTTAGACCGCTTCTTGAATATGACAACCAAGTTATCTACTTAGGACACAAATAGAGGTATTCCCTTTTGAGCGTGTCCAACGAATTGCTACGAAGATGGTTGCTTTCCTGAAATCCGTGGATTATGAAACGCACCTCGGGGTGCTTGAACTCTTCCCCTTGGAGTATCGTCACCACCAAAGAGACCTAACACTTACTTATTGTTGATTCTTTCCTTCCATTGTTATTGTATGCTACGTGGTTCCCCATTTTTGTTGTTTCGGTTTTGTGCGTATACCGCCTTTCTTATTTTTGACCTGAAGGTAAGCCAATCTTTGACCTTGTCATCGCACGTGTTGCTTAAAACAATATGTGGGTTTCGCTATCATGTGGCCACGTTGCCATTAGTCGTGGGCTTAAGGATCCCGTTTGGAATTAGCACTTCCCAAACCGGTGTATCTAAGCAGGCATAGTCCAACGATTTGAGATTTGTAGTGTTATTATTTTATTATTTTATTCGTAGTAGCGCATCCGTTGATAAACCCCCATTTGGACGATTTGGCCCTTGGGGTTTTGCGCGTAACTCAATGTGGCCCAAATGCTTGCTGGAAACAATTTATAGTACTCAGATATATTATCCCGTGTAGCCCGACACTTTCACGAACCTGATAACTTAGTGACCAATACATTTTTATTATCTTTTTTATTGTAACAGTCCCATTCTTCAATTTTCTCTGTTGTCTCTACACTCTCCACCTAGGCCAAGTGTGGCTGGTAATGTAAGGCCCAGCGGGCATTCGGGTGGGGATCCTGTCAAAATCAGGCTGGAAAATGAGATATTGGGGGAAAAGGTCGCAACAGAGATGATGGACTCAGAAATTAGAAAACGTAGCTTAGCGTCTCTAAAGGAGATGCTACCGGATGATGAGTCCTCTGCCGACGAAAGGTCGATTGTAGGCGACCGTGAATATGGGTTTTCATCCAGTCCGCTGAATATCCAGAGGTTTATTGCAAAAGTTAACCGGGAAGAAGAGCAATGCCCGCAGCCCTCTTTAAGTCTGCGTAGAAAAAACATTTTAGCCGGGACTGGAACCGCGGAACATGAAACGGACGGCCCGCATGTTGACCATTACGGCACGGCGCTTGGCACTGACTTGCCGAAGATAGACATGAATACGTTCGACGGTGATCCTATAGGAGTTGGAGTGTTTATAAACGATTTAACACAGCTGGTCAACTGTTTGACAACAGCTCCACGCTGATCTAATTTCATTATTGCCCTGGCGAAAGAACCAAAGCACTGTTTTCAAAGGAATGTTTCATTGAATTTGCCTGCGAAACAACAATACGTAAGGCCAGAGCCGGACGGTAGGTACTGTAGAAATTTGTGATACGACTAAGTATACTCGGTAGTATTAAAAACAACGCGTACGTACGATCCTGTGCTAAGGCCGTGATCTCAATTCAAGGAATTGGTTAATTAGCCTAAACACAAGATCTAGGTTTCCTATCTGACTAGCTCACCGCGTCCAGCTGTAAACTTAGAAAGTAGTGCTACACCGTTCTTCCGATTTCCCTTTCAGGTGACTGGCAGCCGCTAAAAAGACTCAACAAAGCCGGCCAGGGAAACGTGGGAGTAATCCTCGATCCTGCGTGTCAATCCGTGAATCCGTGAATCCGTGAAAAAGACTTGAGTGACTCGTGCCTGTCGTTTCGGTTTCAGTACCCGCACCTTGCTGCCTCGTTGTGGTCTATTCTTCTGCTTCAACCAACCTGCACGAATGTGTGTTTTGTGTGTCGTGTGGCTCCAACAATACCAATTACCACACCTGCACATTTCAGAACCGGTGCGTGCACTCACTTCATCCTTGTGAATGTCCAGTACCGAGGAATTCCTGACATCCCACGCTACACTATCTACGGGTCAGTCGAGTCGAAAATATTCGGTATTTCGTTGGTAGGGGGCCTATCATCCCATTGACCTAAGGTGTTCGTCCATCGAGATCGATTTCGGCACCACACCCCTTGCCGCTTTTCGTCTAGTTTGTGTCCAGGTTTGTTTTTCTTCTCCACCAGAAACTGGCAACCGCGCGTAACTACCTAGGCTTCTCTTACGGCTTACACCCACTGCCTGCGCAACGTGAAACGGCTTCTTGTCGGTAGACTGTCGTTATTTAGCCACAACTTCATGAGCGCTTTAGAGTTTGCACCACCGCGGAGGATGTGACGAAGCCTAGTAAGGTCTCCCCTGGCCCGGCGTTATCCTTGGCGAAATAGTTTCAGCTCTTTTCCCAGGTCATCGAATTCTGCTCGTCTCAGCCCGTCTATCAACTGTGTAGCTGCCCTTCGAACATGTTCATTTCTCTCTTAGTTGAAATGTAAGCGACGCATGGCCGCAAATGCGCGGCATAAATTATTTCCAACGCTGCCAAGGTTAACCTGGAGGAAGGCCGTCGAATGATTGTAGACGATCGCAAAAACCCGACTTGTATGTGCTGAATTCTTGGCCCGACCCGAAGCCGTTACCTAATCGTGGTGGTCTGGCTTCAGTGCTGCAATAAACTTGCAAGCCATACTGGCCAAAACTCAGTTAGCTAAGGTTTAACCATTCCAGGAAGGCCGACGAAGAACAGCGAGTCTCCGTAATGAAGGAAATCGTATTAAGAGGCCGGCTGGAGGTGAATTCGTGTTGTCCTATGCGATAGGAGTCAGGAGTTTTCTTCAGGCGCCCAACATATCCACGCTTATGGAAGCAGCCATGCTGCCTTCCCTGCGAAGGAGGATGGGTTAGAAAAATTCGGATCTAAAAACCGCACACGCCGATCGCAGTATTTGTTACTAATGCGTTCTTGTCAGAGAGTATGATAATCCCACCCATGGCTGGAGGTACTCATTGGACTCGCGATGTCACGCAGTCAGTGGTGCCGTTGCATCTGTTCACCCTCTATCAACGAAAACCTACTAGTTTCATTGATATTCGTTGTTTTGTGGTATTACTCCTGTGTTCATTCCGAGCTGTATGGTGTCGCAAGTGGCGTTGACCCTTGCCATATTATGTGACGTCCAGCGGTCGTGCCACTCAGCTAAAGTAATAAAACGCCTCTTTTAAAATGCCCCTTGCCGGTAACGTGGACAACAGACTCCAGGGCATTGAGGAATCTTCTGAAACACTTTTCGCTTTGGAACACAAAGACTGATCTCGCGGGCCCGCTACAGTCCACCACTGCGAGTAACATTGATGCTCTCCCAAGGGCTCCATGATTTAAAAAGCTTCTTACAGTACCCCTGCGTAAATGAACCAGAAACAGATGGTTGCATCCGACCATTTAGTAGCTATGCTATCGAACTCGGCTGCAAAATTTAAGTTACCAACCCCGACACGGACGTTTTACTAATAACGAGGACATCTAGTCCAACTGTAGTTTGTAAGAAAGGTTTTAGAAGCGAGAACCACCTGGACGAGTTATAGTACCAAGAAGGTATTTTCGTGCTTTCCAAGCCGCAGGAGAGTCGTGAGGTCATACTGGAGACACGTTCCCCTGCAATATAAACGGACGTCTGTAGGATTTAGGAATCACTTGCGTATTTCCTAAGCCCTCCGAGGGTTCAAGTTCATTGTCCAGAGTGTTATTGTTCGATGAAGATCCAACTGAGCAATTACGGGTGGTCATTTGAATTGGTAATGTAAGTGTTCAGTCCAGCGATCTAACAGGTCTTTAAGATCATGCGCATCATCGACAGCATGACATGATTGTTCAACAGTGTTGCTTTGCTACCGTATAAACATGATTTATTGGAAAGCCTTATTGTGTGTAGAAAAGAAAAAAGTGGACGAGTAAGGGACTTATTGCTGGCTTACTACAATCACCCTTAGGTGCCTATACCTTCAGACACTCAGTGAGGAAATCCGGAAAGAAACTGACAACAATAACACCGCTGACATTGATTAACATCCATATCTTGCGGCGCTTCCCACCAGGCGCAGTGATAAAGGGGAATAGTACACAGAGAATCCAAGAGTTTTGTAGTATCTTTCATAGGTCAAGGTTTTGCCACCTCTCTGCTCCCGCCACTCTGAATTGGACACGGAAAACAGCACTCTCTTCAGCAAAAGATGGTTCAGCATGCACAATGCATGACCTACCCAAAGCAGCTTCTGGTGCTGGACACATTCTTCAATGGAAATCCCCATTGCACAAACGAAAACTCGCTTTCTAATGGCCTAGTTGCGGATTCTTCCGACACCAACCCACACGAGCTTTGATTCTGTGACAGCAATTATCGAGGGTCTGAAGACGCCTCAGTTCCGCTGCTCGAACAGGCCATGCCTCGCAGCCACACAACAAAACAACCCATGCTGCAGCCTGACAATAACATCCCTTGAGATTCAGAGATACACCGCCTCGACGGGTTTTGAAGGCTTTCCAGCGTTCGTCTCATTGTTCCATCGATCATGAAAGTACAGAGGAATCCAGAGAGAGAACGTCGCTTTATGTGCGGAAGCTTTTCGAGAAGAGACTAGCCGTCACGAAGAGACTAGGCCTTACCGTTATGTGACAGTTTGCGCGTCTCCTTGACCCATTGAGCAATACTGTGTGGTGTCCGTGCGACATTCATAAAGTCTCTTATCTCAGGTTGATCAGTGGTTAGAGGTCTGACCAACTGTTGTGACTAGCAGTACAGCCGTGCAACTCTGTGTCGGTCCTTAGCTTCCTGAGCCGACCACTGTTGTATATCACAAGACACAGTAGTCTCAGACAGCCCTTTATGGAGACCAAGGTCATGCTAGAATCTGCGTGAGGAGGCGGGATGCGTCGACCTAAAAATGCTCGATCCAGATTGGCTGATTGTGACTAATCAGGGCATGCCTGCGTTTAGTCCGTGGCCCGCACGTGACGCATCTAATTGATGTTCGGCTATTAGGGAGGGCGGGCCGCCGGACACCAACACAGTCTCTTGGCCCTCCAAGTTGGGGGTTATAGCTTGTGTGGTGACATGTTCCATAAAAATTGAAATGCACTCAGATTTCCCACCATAGACCGCTGCCTTGCGGTCAAGCTTTTGAGCCAAATGCTTTGGTCGAAGACCCTAATCTTCCTCCTGTTGAGGTGTGGGTACAATGACAGTATCTCAGCGCGTGTACAAATACAAATACTTACAACTAACGATACTCTCATGCCACATCGGCTGCCGCGTGATGTCACCAGCCGGGCCGCCTTGCTGCATATGGCCTTGGCGGGTAAGCGAAAACATGCTACTGCTGACGCTTCCCGTATAGCAGTTTAACCTTTTCCCTCTTTTACCCTAACCCACAGAAATTTGAATACGCTCTCCTCAGGCCGCAACACTAGGACTGACTGTTTTGTTCACCGTACAATGTACGGTGTGTGTGTGTGTGATATCACACTCATCTGCAGCTTCTCTATGTCCAACTTCAGTAATAACCCTGAACACTTGAAAGTTTGTTTTCAAACCCCGAAAGCCTGTCTACTTGGCAGCTTTCAATATTCACACACTGAAGCAAGCTGGGTTCCCTTTGCGTTGGTGTATGCTGTCTGTCAGAAACAAGGACACAGGACGCAAGTACTGTGATGAACTGACTGTCCCCTCGCTCTATTTCATCTCCCGGCTGCCCACCTCTGTTGATACAGAGGGCGTTTCAGCTGGATATGCCGGGGTGAGTATTGTATTGAGCGACCGAGCGGAAGCATCTCTACTTGATTGAATACCCGTTGATAGTCGCCTGTGTACAGTTCGTTTGGCAATGTCTGTGAGAATCTCGAGAAAGCGAGATCCATCGTACCCTGTCTGCTTACGCCCCAACGGACTAAAGCTCCGAGTCTGTCAAAAAGAGTTTATATGACACACTGGGTGCTCTTTAACAACGGACTAAAAGCTCAGATATGGTTTTGGTTGCTGATAACAGGAACCCCCAGATAGGTAGACTAAGCGCTGCTGAGGCCTGCTTGGGTACTCGTTTTGGATTGGACACGAGACGCACGGTCAACGGAGGTCATCTTCAGATGTGTAACAATCACAGACTGTTCTTTTGCAGTACCGATTTCCGAAACAACGGAAATCGCTTGACAACGTGGTGCCCACCAACGAACCAGCCTTGAATCCAAGGCTGGTATCCAGCAAAGCAGAACGTTCGGAGCTGTTGGCACAGCATTTCCACCAGCAATTCAGTTAGCCACCTGCTACCTCCAATCTGGAATCCTGGTTTTCAACAGAAAGGTGGCCTGTGAATATAAAGCCGCCTTCAACCTCAGAAGTGTCCGAGTGTGTATCTTTACTCGAGCGTGCTGCTGGTCCTGACGACCTTCCACCTGCTCTGTTCAAGGATGGTGGTGGGTTTCTCAGCCAGTGCCTCTTTATCTTATTTGGGTCTCTCTGGGAGGAACAAACTGTCCCAGACAACTGAGGTGAATCGATACTGGTGCCCACTTTTAAACACGGTACTCGCAGTGAATGTAGAAACCACAGAGGTGTTAGTTTGACTCCTGTTATGCTAAGGCTTCTGGCATCACTAATTCTTCGTCATCTTACGGTGGCGCGCGAAACGTTGACTCACAAGAATCAAACAGCATTTCGACCGGGTGAAAGCTGCGTTGACCACATACACTCCGTCAGGTGTTAGAGCAACGCCACATGTACATACGACCAACAATCTTGGTGTTCCTTGACTTCAAGTGTGCGTTCGATTCTGTCGATCGGTCAGTGCTGTTAACTGGATCAACAGGGCATACCCCAGAAGTTTGTTAACATAATCCGATCCCTCTGAGCTTGTGAGGGTGTACGGTGAGCTCTCCAAAAACTTCCCTACAAAAAGTGGTGTCCGACAAGGATGTCCACTTTCTCCATTCTTGTTCAACTTTGTCATCGATAAAATAATCAGGCGAAAGCTTGGAGGTCTTCAATACCCCGGTGTTCAGATTGTTTCTGGTGAGAACCTTGTCGGCCTGGAGTACGCAGACGACATCGCCCTCATCTTTGAAGACCAAGGCGAAGCACACGCCCTGTTGAATAGACTGATCACCGTCATACGATCTTTCGGCATGCGCCTAGCACCTTCAAAGTGCAAAGTAATGCTTCTGAACGTACCCCTTAAAATTCAGGGAGAATCACTGGAGGTTGTGGAGAATTTTTGCATACCTCGGTTCCGACTTTTGATTCAGAGGCTAGGGGCAGGATCCCCGATCAAAACCTTACATCCTCCCACTGCGTTGTGGGTCAAACTTTGGATCAAAGGCTAAAGGTTGAGTACCTCAACCAAACCCTCTTACTCGGCCTGGGCAACCGGGAAGTATCATTTGCCCGCACAGTTCTGTGTCCACCGATGTCTCTCCCCATCCCCTTCCCACTACACAAGCAGACGTTGCTGGATCATTTGACTGCCAGTTGTCTGACCGTTGGCCCTATGCTCCCCGCTGCCTATTAACAATAAATAAAACAACACCTTGCTAAATCCACGAGATCTTTTCTACATAGGAGCTTTTAACGTATGTACTCTATGTCAAACTGACAAACAGGCGGTGCTCGCTGGAACCTTATAGTCCCCTAAAATTGATGTATGTTGTGTCTCCGAAACACGTACATCAGAACGCCAAGGACGAACTCAGCTCTTTCACATTTCTCCCTCCGTGTGTCCGGTGATCCAGAAGCAATGGCTCGTGGGATATTTGGCGTTAGAGTTGCACTCAGCCCCAGAGCTGAACGCGATTTGCTGGACTGGATTCCAGTGAACAGTCGTCTTTCGCGCCGTCCGGCTATCCAGCTCAATCAAGCTCAATGCTTCTCATCATAAGAAACAGTGCTTGTTTGTAGTGTCAGGTTATGCCCCAAAGAACTGTAGTTCTGACGCTGAGAAAGATATTTTCTGTCGAAAGCTATGTGGGATTATTCGTCGAGCAAGATGCACCGACGGTGTGATTCTTGCGGGCGTCTGAGCACCT
The DNA here is from genome assembly GCA_004794785.1 of Opisthorchis felineus. NCBI lineage: Eukaryota > Metazoa > Platyhelminthes > Trematoda > Opisthorchiida > Opisthorchiidae > Opisthorchis > Opisthorchis felineus. The sequence goes on from SJOL01002419.1 coordinate 916,162, forward strand.
TGGAATCACATCTGAGCGGTTGATTTGGAGTCGATTCTTGTCGCACGGACAACGGAGAGCGATTCCTCCAGTTGTGTGCTGACCATAAACTGTTTCCTGCCAGTACTACCTTTCAGCATAAACGTTCGCATCGCGTAACCCGACGGCCACCAACTGCAACTCAACCGTGAATCCATTTAGACCACGTGGCCATCAGCCACCGATGGAGGGCTACAATTCAAGATTACCGCTCCTTCTGGGGCACACAACTAGATTCCTACCACGCCATAGTGCGCGCTTGCCTGACAGTTCATTTCCCTTCAGGCCCTCGCAAATCAACAAGAAATATATCAATTCGCCATCTTCGGAGAACTAACATAGCTCAGAAGTGTTGACTTGAGCTAACTCAACAACTCTCTACAGTCAACCAACACCGTACTGGCAGCGAGAACGTGGATGAAGCATGGAAAAATGTGAAAGGAGCTATGATAGCAGCATTCAGTGCTGTCTGTCCGACTTCTCCGGTTCGACCAAATGACCACTGGATAACATCGAGTCGCTAGTCTTGATTGATGCCAGGAAATCCATACCAGCAGGCAACGAGGACGAAGGCGCACGTAAATCCCTCAAACAGCAAATAGTGTAGAGCCTAGGGGAAGACCAAGAGCTCTGGTGGACATTCAAACCTCAGAAGATGGAGAAGGCTTTCGCTACCGGAAACAGCCATGCCCTATATCAACTGATACGATCGACTGGCCATAGGAAAGCAATAGTCGGTGAAACTATGAGTGAAAAGGGCGGCCCACTTGCAAAAACGTCCACTGGAACGATGGGCAGAACATTTCGAAGAACAGTTTGGCTGACCTCCTGCAACCCAGCCTGTGGAGAAAGTGCATACGGGTCAACAGAATGTAAACCTTAATCGCCGTCAGGAGAAGAAATAAAGTGCGAAATATCGGTACTGAAACGTGAGAAGGCACCAGGACGGGACGGTCCGTATCCGGCCCTTTTGAAAGAAGGCAGAGAATCCCTGGTGACGCATCTTATTGGTGCGATATGGAACGAAAAGAAACGCCTGCAGAATGCGGCATGTCGGCAGTTATTCCTATCAAAAAGAGTACGCGAACGCTGTGTGGAAACCACCGTGGCATCAGCCTGTTAGCTGTGGCATCGAAGGTGCTCTCTGGTCTTATCCTTCGAAGGTTGACTAAACACACGGATAGACAGATCCGTGAAAACCAAGCCGGGTTCCGTCCTACAAAAGGGTGCATCGATCATATTCCAACCCTCCGACAGATTCTGGAACAGCGACTCTGCTTCCGGCGACCAACAATGGTTGTCTTCTTTGACTTGAAAGCTGCCTTTGACTCTGTGGACCGTCAGGCACTATGACAGTGTCTGTGGAGCAAAGGTGTCCCCCATAAATTCTTGACCCTCCTTAAGGCGCTGGACGCCAACTCCCGCGGACGTGTGAAGGCTTACGGGAAGCTCTCGCCTGAGTTCACCACATCAAGTGGTGTCAGGTGGTGTCAAGTGGTGTCTTCAACTTTGTCAGTGATACGATTAGGGAAGATTCACTACCAGCCTCTAACTCCTCTTGGATCGAAGTGCTCCCGAGCTTGAAATAGCTCGGTGGTTAAGGTGCCAGCTTACGGTCCAGAAGGCCCGTAGTTCGAACCAAACTTCAGCGTCTCGACTGCTCCTGTCTACGCTTGGGCAACCTAGGGTATGCCAGCCCTCGTGCCTCCTTCTGTTGGCATGGCACCTAGGCGCCAAAATGGCGCTACAGCTGAGCGAAGTGCTCCCGGGACATTCGCTCACAGATATCGAGTAAGCAGATGACATAGCTCTTCTTGCATCTGACGTCATGGGAATGCAAACAATATTAAATAATCTAAATAATCCTACCTCACGGTTTTGGCATGCGCTTCACACCTGCAAAGTGTAAAGTGCTGCTGCAAGACTGGGTGGACTCGAACCCTAACCTCATGCTTGCGGATGAGCCGATTGATATAGTAAACAAATTTGTCCACCTTGTCAACTGTATCAGTCTCGGGGGTCCAGCCAAAGATGATATTTCCGTCTGGATTGGGAAGGCCAGAGCAGCTTTCGTGGACCTGCATCAACTGTGGCGTGCGCGTAACATCAGCTTATCCGTTAAGAGTCGAGTTTAGGATGCCTCGGTGCGCTCCATGTTATTATACGGCCAGAAACCTGGCCGCTGAGCGTTCAGGACGTCCAAAACCTTTTAGTGTTTGGCCATCGGTGTCTTCGGAGCACTATCCGAGTCTGGTGGGAACACCGGATCAATAATGCTGAAGTACGTCGAATGGTTTTTCGAAGAGATAACTCGCCCACAATAGATGAACTGATCACATTCCATAGGTTGCGCTGGCTTGGCCACGTGCACCTTATGTCAGTCAACGGACTTTCTCTCGCAACCACGTGAAGGGTGGAAGCGAGTGATGGGAGGTCAAACAATGACTTGGTAGTGAAGTATGAATCCATTACCAGCAAACTCTGCTGCGCTGTTCATTGCCGTCTCTCTGGATGGGGACCCTGAGAAGGGATAGATCAATGGTTATAGACATTGTCAAACATGGCCCAGTCGCGTCCTCAATGGCGCTTGTGCATCCAAGCTGTTGTCCTCCCCATCTCCCTTGTGAAAAATCCACTGACAACCCTGTATTTGCGCATCAATTATATCCGCTACCGACTCCGCGGAGTCACCTACCCCGTCTCCCTAAATCACCGGTGAACGAAACTGTGGTCTCAGTAATCACTGTGCGGCAGGTACGTGGGTCTTGCAGCTGGTGATGATGATGTCCGGCACATCTGGTTTATGGATTTTCTGTATGTCGTAAAGCCGTGGTTGAATTGCACTTTATGAGTACCATCCGTACCAATTACCCCGCCCTAAGTGGTCACTAATAGACCGAAAATACTCGGCAACTCCAACTTAACTTCTGTTCCTTATAGACGTAATATTCTCACTCTTGATCTGCCAACTAGGTGTTGCTTGACCTTCTGTAGATACTCACTCTTGTTCGTGATAACAGTGGCCTTAACCTTGTCCACCTTTTTAATCATTATGTTTTCCACCTGTTTTAGGGTGTTTAGTGCTCTCCGGTCCTCTGGTGCATTATTTTGAGCTCATGGCTGCCGGGACTTGGGGACCGTGACCAGCTGTACCCGTAGCTTCTGAGCCTCCCTTGGCGGAATTTTTTGAAACACATTCAACACTAGGGATTACTTCTTCCTCCCTTATGACCCTTTTAATTGCCCAGACTGTCCAGTTTTTTACCTTAGGCGGTCAATTTATGTTACCTGTCTAGTGCCAATTATATACGCACTGTAGCTGGATCACGACTTATGGGGAACGCTGTATCATTCGAAAACCTAAATAACATGCACATCTTTGTCGCTGAGGATCTCAATCTTCTTTCTATTGAAAACCAACTTTAAGCATTATGTGTTATTGAGTAATTTGTGTTTAACCAGTGACAACATCTTATTTCCCATAACGTTTGGTCTCCAGCAATACGAATTAGGACTTTGTTTTGCGTTTCAGGTCAAATGCGTTTTCAACTCGAGCATTCCAGTACTAGCGTGCACCGGATTGGGAAATTGATCGCCACGTCAATTGGACACGAAGTTACGCTAGACACTCCTGGATGTTTTCTATACACTCGATACGGTGCGTGCAGCTCCTAATTTGACCGACCTGTTGTTTCAGGAAGTGTCCCTTTCTTGGCGCCAGACGTTTATGAAACCATTCGTTCCATTCCAAGTTTTGCTCTGATCCCCATGTTCTATATGTAATGACTTTTGCACTTAAGAATCAAAATTTCAGTGCGGAACGCAAAATGGTTTTGAAAAAGTTCAATAAAGGAATTCGTCAGTTTTGTGGCCTTGGGGTGAGTAAACGAATGAAAACGAAACGGAATACGTTCAGACCCGAGCAACCTTCGTATGTCAAACAGATCCTGTTGACACACCACTGCTAAGTGCTGCGGACAAGTCTTCTGTCCCTGTTTGGGCCACTGGCGGTCGGATACAGCTGTCAATAGAGAACTATGCTGAATGTATCTCAGTAGCCCACCCGCACGCATATCAAGCCCCGACGGATAATGAAACTTCACTGCCTAGTGCGAAGACATCAGGAAGAAAACGCTGCGGAAATTCGGTGTTGCGCACAAAAACGTATCTTGAGCTACTTTCAGCCTACCGAGAACGCAATGTGGTACGTTTCTAACCGTTTTTACTGGGTGCAGTAGATGTTGTTGTCAAGATGTTCAACTGTAGAAGTTACTGAACTACGCGGTGTACTTACATTGAGATTTTGTCCTCTTATTTTTTTTCGCCGGCTTTGTTTCAATCCTACGTCCAGGAGTATCGCTGTGATACAATAATTGTATCACAACTACTCAAGGTTGAAACGGTGCCTTGTCCAGGAACGATGTCTTCATGTGGCACAAGTGCGTACGAGCCTTCCGAGCAATCTGAATATTAGTACAAAGGGTTTGATTTTCAAGTTGACATTTTATGTTGCAACTCCTTGTCTTAACTTCCAGAATGGCTTTTGTGGTTTTAATTCTGGATTTTTTATGCAAAAACAAATCAATATAAGAAACAAAAGGCACCATACAGCTGTTGTATACGCTTGTCAACAATCCCATAGGGATCAAAAATTAAAAAAATTCGTCAGTGGCGCCAAGCAACACTTTGGACTCTTGTTCAAAATTGTCGTTTGTTGCCACTCTTTGTTTGTTTTGTATCGAAGGATGGAGTGTGCCAGAGAATACTTTTTTCAACCTTCTGTTAATCCTTTGTTTGGTGCCAGAAAACGATCTCTTAAAGGGGGTAGGGAAAGTATGCGGCCTTTGCCCCAAAGATGGAATTATTTGCTTTTGGTTCGTAATAATCCCTCAGTTGTAGCACCCTTTCGGTGCCTAGCTGCCACGCTATCCTAACAAAGCACGAGGGCTGAGGTGCTGCCAGGTTACTCATGCCTAGAATAAGAGTAGTTGATATGCCTGGGTTGGGTTGGAAACACGGACCTTGCTGTCAGTAAGTTCGCGTCTTAACCACTGAGCTATCTCGAGCAAAGTTACTCAGAACGAACGTTTGAATAAGGGAGCTTAAGGAAGCTGCCTGGGGGCCATGTGAAATGTTTCAGTTCCGATCAGGCGAAAGCCGCACAAATACCCCCGCCCTCCGAATAATTGCCGTGTAGGGCAAATATCCCATCCCCCCTCGCCCCGGATCATGGTTGTAAATGTCATGGTTGTACGAGGGCTGGAATACTATCAGGGCGCCCACACCTAGACAGAAGGACGATTAGGGTCCTCAACCAAAGCCGTTGGCTCAAAAGCCTAACCGCAAGGCAGCGGTGTTGGGCTGGAAATGCAAGTACATTACCAATTTTACGGAACACGTCGCCACACATGTTCCAACCCCCAACCTGGAGGGCCAGTAGACTGTGTTCGTCAGACCTCTACCCATTGACCAACCTGGTATGAGAGACTCTGCGAGTGTCACGGGACACCCCCCAGTATTGCTCACTGAGGTGCGCAAACCGCCACACCACGGTAAGGTCCAGTCTCTTCGTGACGGTTCTCGCCCCGGATAATTAACACGGTTCTCCTGTTTGAGGGCTAACGGACTATAGAGTAGCAACCAATCACTAGAGGCCCTTCAAGACAGTTCTTCGAATTGGTTTGCGCGAATACGTGAACTCCATCAACGTGCGTCCAACGATGTCATGTTTCAATGTTTCCCTGCCTTGTCCTTCACTTTCGTGTGTATTCTAGCCATAATTCGCCACAGAAGGCACTGACGTTAATATCGTTGTGTTGTGCAATCTCCAAGTGTATTGAACGCGTTGATTTGATTGCTCATTCTAAAAAATAGTTGGTAGGAATGCGTCGGTGGTATTGTTTCTATTTCAACTTGTGCTGAAAAGCGAAGAAGCGACAACCCTGGCGATAATTAAAAACCACACTTTTCATAAAAGAAACCACTCGCAAGGTTGTGAGTGGTTTCCTTTATGAAAATATACTGCGATATCTCTAATATCGTACCAACTGAAACATGAGGCGGCCTTTGTACAGCACATTCATTTGAAGAATATCATAAACGAGAGATTCAGTTGGGTCATCTGTGAAAACCAGACTGATTTGCAAATAAGTGTATTTGTCTTAAAAACCACACTTCGCTAAAAGTTGAATATTGGACCTCTGAGCCTCATGTGGCTAACCAGTCTTCATATGTTGACCTCCGTCATTTATCCCTGTCTGTGATCGATTGGCTGTTGCTGCCGTTCAGTTGACTTGCCATACACGTAAGGAACGAGATCGGAAAGGGAGTAAAGGTGAAAACTGGGAAGCTGAGCTTTCTGGATAGGCCGATCAATCTATAGGTCATCGTCATCGACAGCACATCAGTGTTCAAACCCCGATGTTTCGCCGCTGTAACCATAATTTATTCGAAAGCCTTATTGTGGAGGAAAGAGTAAAAATGAATGGGGGAGGTATTTATTGTTAGCCTGCCACAATCATTCAGACAATCTGGGTAAAAACTGACAACAAGAACGCCATTGACATTGATTGACAGCCATATCTTGCATCCAACCAGGCCTCTGTGGGGATCACGCACACCCCATCTTGGAAGGCGAATTGCATTGAAAGCACCCAACCGTTTCGTAACCTACTTCATACTCCTCTGTCAGGTCAAAGTTTGATCACCTCTCTGCTTGTGCCAATCTGGGTTAGGCACGAGAAACAGCACTTTCGTCAGCAAACGATGATTCGGACTGCGCAATACACGGCCTAATCACCGCAGCCTATGGTGCTGGACACATTCTTCGATGGAAGTCCCCTTTGCGCAACCGAACATTCGCTTTCTAACTCCCTTGTTATGGATTCGCCGACACCAACCCACACGATCTGTGGTTCTGAGACAACCGTTGTCGCACTCCTGAAGACGTCCTAGTTCCGCTGCTCGAACAGGCCAAATCTCAGCCATACAAAAAAGCAGCCCGTACTGTAGCCTGATACGCACATTCCTTGAGATTCGGAGATATGCCGTTCTGCCGCCATAAGTGTCTCAACTTAGCAAAATGCTTCCATTGAATGCGGTATATCACCACAATAGAAAGTGTCTCCGAACGCCGATGATGATTGCCATCATGTCCCCAACCGGTTGATCAATAGCGTTGCTGATTTCTAACTCTACATTTTATAGCGCTACCTATGGAGTGTCGTAGGAAACTAATTATACTGTGTTTTGAAACTCTAACTAGACTGTGTCTGCCCCGGTTTGATCAGTGATACAAGTTCTGGAAAAACTTAGCCGTACGATTGTCAAATCCAGTTGGTTTATGTTCTTTTGTCCCTGTAAACGCAAGTAGCTTGTTCCCTACAGCAACTCGATGTCATGTCCTTGGACGATTGTGAATTTTCGGATTGCGAGGGTTTGTTAGCTAATGATTGAACTGTATCAGGAATAACATTCTTGTATCTAATAATGAATTGTATGCAGTTCCAAGCTGCAGACGAAGAACGTCGATTGGTCCACGTTCAAAATTTGCCCTTTCTTAGATCATGCACTCCAGTAACTCGCAACCCTCACACCCTTATTTTCTATTGTCATTTTCCAAGAGCACAATTATACCATGAAATCTCGAACACCGCACTTTAGTAGTATATGCCTGAAACTGGGCAGATTGACTCTAACGTCCACTATGCTTTCCCATCACAGTGTCGCATAACCGACTTCGTAAGGATTATACGAACCTAAGAAATCATATGGAACACATTCCTGCAATCTCACTGGGATTATTCCATCCCTGGAATAGTCAACAGTTACGTGGGCTTGCTTGTTCGGAAAGTTTCCAGCTTGATCCATCTCACCGAAGTGAAATGTTGTCTTGCATTGTGTTGGATAAATACGCTTAACCGCTAGGTTGTGCAGTTTCGTTGCTCGTTTCTTTGGGCATTCTAGCTGCGATCCAATAGATTTTAGATACCTTCTGTAGAGCGCTGTCACCTCTGTTTATCACTAACACTTCTTCGCTCTTGTAATGACACCCGACGGAGAAGCTCAGTGTACGAAATTTAGGAGTACTCTTTGCGCAGACTGGGCTGTGTGGGAAATCTGAATGGTCATCAGGATTGCCACAGCTGTGCAATGCGTCTTTGATTTATCTTTACCCGTTTTCAATTTATCAACAGGAGTTATCCAAAATTCCAGTGTTTTTGTCTCCAGGAGGTGGAAACGACCCCGAATGGCGTCTCACTGCAGTCGAGGAGACGGACTTTTCAATCGCCTCCGGTATGCTTTATAATCTCCATGTTTTAACTTTGTAGCTGATTATGCACCAGGGAATTCGACAAGACGAATAGCTAACCATTATGGTAGATTCCACAGGGCACTCGGCCATCAGCACGGTGTGCGCACCCTGCTTTTTCACTTTGCTCGCTGCTGGAGTCCTTAGCTATAGCCAGTCCAGTCTCCAATTTCCTGCAAATTCCATGGCTTGCACCAATTTGGTTGATAATCTGTTGCCTGCTTTTATTCAAGGCAACTAGAGGTTAGAGAAATCGCTGATGAGCTTGTCATGAATACCGCATCTCACCGTAGGTGCCAGCAGCCACGAAACGATGAGTTTGGTCGAGAAACGTATTTTTCAGCGTATTCTGAGGTAGCTACTAATGCATTCTTATTACGTTGCATCGGAGTCGAGTTGTCACGTCACACGTTGATTGCCTTTGACGTCAGATGACGAGGTGAAATTGTGGCCATAAAAAGCGCTATTGCTATTCGTAAGGAAAGTAAGATCGGTTTGATATGGCGAATAAGCCTGCTATGCTTCAAGCTTATTTGCACATGGATAGTATTTGTTCATGGCATACACAAGGGATTTTGTGTAGGGTCACGTTCACGTGTGTCTGAAATGTCCTCTAAAACCATAAGGAATATCCTTTCGCATGTCTGTTCCGAGTATCGTGGCCATCTTATACGTTGGAACTCTACAGGTCTCAATGAGGATGTATACTGACTGAATCTAGTGCACTAAAGGAGCACGATTCTATTCCAAAACTTGACACTGCTACGACTCTTCTCCCCCTCCCCCCGGGGGGATCCTGTAGGCCTGATGGTTTCCTTAGTTGAACTCAACTATTTCAGGTTTTGTTGTTTGTGGCAATCAGTCAATATTTCCCCTGTTCTGGGGCATATATCCGCCGATCCTGTTTGATGCGCTTACATGGTTAAGTACGGGCTTACTTTATACAATTTATTGACCTTTACTATCGAGCCGTTTTTATCATCTGTCATGATTTCATCACTCATATCTTATCCATATCTTATTATTCAACAAATCAAACACTGTGATAGCCCCATCCAAATAACGACTGGCGACCGTGGTCGGCAGTTCAAAGTTCATCTACTCTTCAACCAACGGAGACTACAACAACTATGACCCGAACTTATCAATCGAATTTGCTGGATGTTTTTCTGATCTGCTAAGTTTGTTTCACAAGGCCTGCAATTTAGCCGAACAGCATTCTGTCGGAGGTACTCACTTCGTTTCCCTCGGCCTTAAAATTTGGCGGAATGTGAAGCAATTCGCACTGGGCTGGCTTCGCTGTTATTTGGCTGTTCACCCATGAAGTATAGATTTCACCAGTTTGCGTGGGGTTATCACATGTGATGTTGGTCAGCCTCCACTCAGCTAACAGAGCACTCTTTCGGCAAGTAAAAAAATCGGGGGTTCTATTTCCGGTCTCCTTTCCTGTGTACTTTGTGTGAGTCGGTCCTGTGGTTTGAAGTTTTTGGCTTTACTGATTTCGAATCACGTAATTTATCAAATTATGCTGCCGTAATCCGTGCAAGTCCAGTTTGCAGTAAGTTAGTAGAGAACTTATTTAAGTATGGTTATTCTTCTTGGGGTACTGCAGACTTGCGACCTCGAATGTAATGAACTGGCACGAAAAAGGTTAAGAATCATAAACCAACTTGCCGCAACTAGCACTGTTATCACAGCTGTGTACTTTCGTTTCCCTCTCTTGATGAGGACTGAGTTGGTTCACGCCCATCAATTCACAATGGATCTACCCCTCGTTCATGCTTTGTTTTGTCCATCGTTTAGGTATCGTTTTGGACGGCTTCTTTCACTCTGGACACGAAGAGTCAACCGATGGCCAGATCGCTGACAAAAACAACTCAAGTTTATTCTCCCTCTTACTAGCTGTTTGCAAAAAGTTACCTCCGGATCTCCCACGTTTTCTTACTGGAGTCTGGCAACCTCCAGATATTGTTCTGGCAACGAAGTGTGGTGTTGATGTGTTTGATGGAAGTCTCCCATACAGACTCACTCGAAGTGCTCTTGCGTGGATCTATCCCGGTTGGGACGCCTGTAACACCTCCGATACAAACAACGCAACTCGAGTTTGTGCCCATCGCCCCTATATCGCCTTCCCTTTTGATGATTCGGCTGCTGATTCGACAGCAGTTTTATATACAACCCCGATTCAATCTGGCTGTACTTGTTTTGCATGCCAGCGGCACACGCAAGGCTATATTTCCCACTTACACATAGCCGGTGAAATGCTGGGTCCGATGCTTCTGATGATGTAAGTTACACTTGGGGTTTACAGCTGTCTTCTTACAAGTTGTTTTTATCGGTAAAAATACTCTCGATAATTTGTGGTGGTCATAGGCTACTCTGTGATACAACTGCCACTACAGTGCTCCCTCTACACGGCGACCCTCCGTGTAATAATTCTCTTACTAGTATCACCGCGTGCTTCTGCACAGCAGTCGCTCTCCATAATTTGACTATCTCTAATTTGGCCGAATTCACTTAGCTTTATCTAGGTCGTAGTAAGGGGTGAGTATTGTATTGCTGCAGTTGGTATATTGTCCACCGGCTGGCGAACATCCTCAGGAAACAGGCGCCATTTCGCTCTTACGGTTGATTTAGTTATTATACGAGCTTTATCACCATCATCGACAGCATAACATCGGTGCTTAACGCCGATGCTTTGCTGCTACATTTGAAGAAAAAGAGTAGAACTCGATGGGGAAGGAACTCATTGCTAGCCTACCAGAACCATCTCAAGGTGCCTGAACCTCTAGACACTCGGTCAGACACTCTGGGTAGAAACTGACAACGCCATTGACGCCATTTTAGCTTGGGCTTGGGCGATCTAACGATATCCAATAACGTGTTTGAAGTGATACCAAACCTGGCATTTTTCATTTCTTGAAGGAGCATTCTACGTGTGTTTTCTACATTCCAAACGTAAGACATTTTCCCCATTGTAATATTGAGGAATATGTTGGCACCCGTAAATGGCTGATGAAATTCGATCCGGCTACCCGTTGATGTATGCGGAATAAGGTTCCACTTATTCACTTATCATTTTCGTTTGCTTTCCCATTAGAATGACAATGTCATCAGTTTCTGCTAAAAAAAGATTTTCGGTGAAAATATCTTTCAACCCACTGTATACGTAGACTAGAACTTTTATGGATTTTTTCCTGGTTTGTTGTGACGTTTCTAACAGAATCGTGTATTTGTAAATTCCATCCTTTTTATGTGGTATTTCCCTGCGAAAAAGACACCCTAATACGACCGGCTGCCATCGAAGTTGATCACAGCCTTTATCGGTTAGCACTGCGAAGCTGAACGTAGTTATCCGCTCTAAACCTGACACAGCTTTCACTAGCACTGTCTCAGTGACAGGAGGCGCTGTTGTCAGACTATTCTGACGTTGCTGCGCCACTTTCACTTCTTGTGGGCAAAACCGCCTGAAAAAACTGTACTAACGGTCCCGGTTATCGCAGCACAGGCGTTCACATTGCACGAGAAGGTCCTTAAGGCTTGCAGGCAAAATGTGAGTCACTGACGCTATATCGTCTATACCACCTCCCGGTACCACTGTACCGATTGGTTCCATTGTCCCACTTGGTTTCGCCACGGCATAGTGAGTCAGCTGATTTCAATGTGATCTCGATCTCAGGCGTACACGCGTGAGAGGCAACAGACCGTCCCCACTTCTGTCGCACTCGGTGCACAAGGTAGGCTTGCTCTGTGCTCATGCTTCACCATAGGCTCTCGAGACGAGTAAGGTCAGTCCATACACGGATGAAAGCAGTGCAATGCAGTTCAAGAGGCTTGTGTAAGCCATGCTGGTTGGAAATGAGCCCTTAAACAGGGGTTTGATTCCTGAGTCGATGCAGAGCACGGTGGATAAAACGAATTCAATAGGCTATCGGTCTCCTGGGAGAAGGTCCATTTCCTGAGACACTTGATTGCCCATTGCAAACTTCAGGAGATTCCAAAGAACTGAGCTGTTGCACGACACACCAGGTATAGTTCAGCTGTCTCTTCGGGTGTATATTACAAAACAGTATCAAGTGAATATATATAAAACAGAACAGGAGCCTTCACCATCGGGTTGTCGAAAGCATATCAATCGTCAAGGCAGTGACAACGATATGAGTGACTCCTGTTTACACAGCTCTGATTTCCACCGTCTGATAGCAACTAATTCAGAATACCGTAGCACCAAACCATTCATGGTCCTGTATGCGATGTGGACGCAGTTGCCCACTTCCGTATAGATGGTGGGTTACTAACGGAAACAGTGTCGATCGTGCGATTGCCTGTTGATTTGAATTTTTATTTCGGCATGGCCGGCCGGATTTATTAATGCACTGTTGTATCCAAATTGAGGTGTGTTCTGCCTATCTAGGTCGAAGCCGTCTCAGAGTCCTGTCAAGCCCCCACACGTAAACCGGCAAGCAATAGTGCAGATGGTGTGCATAGGTAGTGGAACTTAGACTTCAAGGGTCGGGCCTCGGTTGTGGTTGTACACTACAACAGGTTTGGTATCATAGTCGGTTCGTTTAACAGCTGAGGTTAAACGTCGCTCCACCAGCTCACCGATATCATCTCCTCTGAATTTCAAAATAAAAAAACTTGTGCTTTTGGGACTGCTTTTGGACCGCACCCTCCAGCTGCAGCATGCTGAAGAATTCTGGTAGGTATTTATCTGCGTGAAATATATCCTCCAGATATTCATGTCCGGCGTCGACGGTACCTTGTGCGCAAATTCTTCTCGCTTTATCGTATAATATACTAAGTCGTCAGCAGAAAACTGGAGAAATGGAGGTACTGATCGGTCCAGGTTTGTTTTCGGTGAACTCTCCTACAAAATGTTCCATCCTCCTGGTGGCTGTCATTCACTTGGTGCTCGACTATTAACTTGGGTAGGCGGCGCACAATGCCTGGAACAGCTCCATTTTTTCTTACCTGATCCTGTGTCCAATACTGTATCATCTAGATATCTTTTGTGGATTTTTGCCCACCGAATGATATCTTTCCCTCGCACTGTATATCAGGCTGGACAGAAAAGAGCTGGCCTCCCATGGCGAAATCTGTAATCTGTTTGTAATATTGACCGTGGAATCTGAAACCAACATCCTCTGTTCAAAATTGGAGTATACGTCTCAGTTATGTTGCTGTTATTCTAAGGTTGTTGTTGGTGTACGCAAAATCATACGGGCTCGTGTTGAGGTACATTTGTGAACAAACATGTGATGTCCAAACTTACGAGGAGCTGACCTCCAACATTCACCTGTGTTACCGATGCTGCCAGTTCGAACTATCCCTCAAGGTGCGGTCCATCAACCGATTGCACACCGGCTCCAGTATTTGTACTAACCGTTTCGTTAGTTTGTTCTGAGAGGATTTTACTATTGATGCGGTTGTTCTCAGAGAAATGTTTGATTTGTGTAGTTTAGGAAGATCGTGGAGCTGCGGCAGCTGTGTGCTCCAGGAACTCAAGGCGTTGGCAGTGGCTTCAGTAATGAATCCACCTTCCAACAGGGTCTGTAGCTCTTGAGATTATTGTATCTTAAGGATCCTATACGGTCATCCAGAATCTCCCCCATTTTACGAGCATAGTCGTTTTTGTCCATCAAGACGATACCTGAGCCTTTATGTGGCTGCAGCATGACGAGCTGGTCATTCGTTTTCAACTCCTACAATGCTCACACGTGATTTCCTCTCAAAAGGAATTTTTTAGAGGAAGGAAATTTCTATTGACGTTCCAAGTCAGTGAGTCTCGTTTTTTACCTTGACCCGGCGTCATCAGAGGTGGGCTTCGGAATAGCTGACGCAAAAAGTACTCGAACTGCTCTTGGGATTCAGTGCTGAGAAGAATGCTTGAGGAGAATGCAATATTTCAGGCCCAGTTAGAATGCTTCAGCCTGATAGTGACTAGGTTGAGCTGAACTGACGGTAGTTTGTCGGGATTTGGTAGAAAATTAACTTGATATGGGGTGTGATCGAGAGATTTCTCAAGCTATTGCGATAATTCCATACGGGTCTTCACCAAATCAACGCAGAAGTTCATATATTTTACTCGACACACCAATGAAAATTCATCCATGCCCTAGTGGTTTCTGCTGAAGGTGGTACGATAGCACGTCATTTACTTGAAAGTGGGCATCGTGTCGATCCGGCAGCTGCGTTCCACATTGTGTACGAGACCGCGAACAGTATGGTGAATCCGGTGCTGCGAGAGGATGTAAACCAGAACTAGGTAGACAGAAGGAACCGGTCATATAGTGGTGATTGACTTGCTTTCGAAACCCCGATGGCAAAGAGCACTGTAATGTTTTATTTGTCTGACATTGTTCCATAGTACACACTCGACGAGATACAGCCAAATTACACCCGGCGTATCGTGTAAGAGCACATTTCGCTATGCTCTCCTCAAGTCCAATTCGCCAACGGATCTACTGCATGCCTCTCACGTACATGCGCACTACTGAAATGGGCCACTGGGAGTGCGAGTGTGAGCTGCATGCCGACTAATGGAGCGCATGTACTTTTGGCAATATAACTGACGTTTATACGATCAGCGCTTATCCTATATCATACATAGCTGGCTGCTGTTCTGTCTGATTAGTATATTGTGCTTGCCAACCGCTATTCTTGGCCCCCACGCTATTGGAATCGCGTAAAGTGTACTAACATCGATTCTACGTAGATCACTCAGAAGTCACGTCTCACGGCCATACAACAAAACAGCCCTTACTGTAGGCTGATACAAATGTCCCTTGAGGTTTAGAGATACACCGCTTTGCCGCCATAAGTGTTTCAAGTTAGCAAACACGACCCGAACCTTAGAGATTCGCCCATTTACTTCATCTGTCACACTGCAGTCGGAACTAATACAACTTCCAAGATGCATAAAACTATCCCTGGATTGTAAGTGACTTGTTAAGTGACTACATGTCCAGAAGGAGACTTTACACTTTGCGGGTGCAAAGCGCATGCGAAAGGACGGGATGAATTTATTCAGTTCATCCAAAAACACATGCGTCGAAGACGTTGTCTGCACATTCCAGATCGACAAGGTTTTCGTCAGCAGCTATCTGAACACCAAAGTTTTGAAGACCTTCCAGAGTTCGTCTCATTGCCCCGTCGATCATAAAATTGAAAAGATCAAAGAGAGTGGATAACCCTGACAGACACCACTTTGTGTACGGGAGCTTTTGAAGAGCTCCCCGTGTTCTCTCAAACGCTCGGAAGTTTCAGACTAAAAAGAACATCTTATATTGACCAACTTCTGGAACATTCCTTTTTGAACAAGCGTGTTAAGGACAGACCTGTCAACTGAACCAAATGTGCCTTGGAAATCCATGGATACCAAAGCTGTGGGTCGCTTATACGTATGCCGTCGTTCTAGCACCTGACGGAGTGCGAAGGTGTGGCCAACGCAACCCCTACCAGGCTTGAATCCCCATCGATTCTCTCGAGAGTCAATGCTTGACGGATGAAACACTAAGGGGTGACACTACAAACTCGATTTTCGTTCTTGTTCGAGTCTATCATTAGTGCATACCTTCGGTCAAGCCTGGATTTGAACACCAGTCACACGACTGTAATAACCGTGCCAGTGCAGGAAGAGACACTTTGAAATCAGTTCTAAATATGTCCCTACGATGTGGTTCATTTTTTATCTGGTTAAGTGCGAGTGCTAAATGCACGTGCTGATTAGGCTTTTTTCTTTATTTTCCTCCCCATCACAGCCACAATTCACATTTGTATTATCGATTCTTTGAAGACCTCCGACTTGCTGCTAGGACAAACCGCCTGGACGAATTTTTCCGGTTCGTTGAACCGCTCCGTTTTCCACGTGAACTTCTCGCCGTGGATAAGACTAACGAGTCGAAAAGCGCCAGCGTTTCCAGTTTAAACGGGACCACGTGATGTGTTTTATGTTTTAACACCCCCACTTTTTGTATACGAAACTATTGTACATTCAGACCAATACTTTGGAATATACTTACCGGACACGGCGTTTTTCGCTTCCTTCCTATTTTTACAGCGTCAGAAAGAGTACATTCCCAACAAAGAAGAATGTACATCATATCCGGCGCCAAAGTATCACACTATATAGATCCCGGTAGAGAGCTATTCAGGGAGCGCAAAATCTCTTTTGAACACATTCCCACTCGTGAACGCCATATTCTCCAAAACAGCGAAGGGTTTGGGTACGACTGTGCCAACTGGCTCCTGACCACCATGAAATCCAATTTCCACATCTCAGTCTTCCGCATATCTCTGCGGTAGAATATTTCCATATACTGAGACCCATTAAACATGGTTTCAGGGCAGGCAGTTAAGCGCCACTATTTAGCAATGGCGTGTTGTCAATGCTAACTACGTGACAGGCTCTCTGACAGTTACATGGCATCGCGAAACTGTTAGTGGTTGTCCGAAGACGTTGATACTACTAGCCTGGTCACACCCTTCAAAATGGGCACAGGGTGGCGATGAGATAGGCCTTCGTGTGTTACTGCACTTTCTTCCAGCGTTAAGTGCATGATCGTCAAGTTAGAACGTTTCGTGACATTGATTCAAACAACCCTGGTCCCACCTCACCCCTAATTCCAATCGCCGGGAAAAGGCTGTTCGAAATCTATTGCGGACCTGGGCAGTGGCTGTCCGCGACATCACAAGAACTGGTTTGTCATAGTCACGATAGCATTTTTATGGTGAACCAAGTAAAGGGTCCAGTTCACCGATATCCTAAATCTTATTCAACCTGTTTTCATTAACACCTCAAAACTACTGTAGTTCCCCAACAAAGACTACTCATGGGGAACGGCCATCCATGGTGATCTTGTTTGGGAGGATGTTCTCTGTTGGAATAAAAGTCAATTTTGCCTACCATACAGCTGTTTTCCACAATAATACAATGAAACATTGAAACTAGTGAAATGATTCTGTGGCGTTCTCATTAAATGCTCCCAAAAAAGTTTCTGCGTACATGACACCGTTATGATCCACCGTTTTACGAACACTACTAGAAAGGGCACCGCAGACTCGATTTGATACCAAGCTTGTACATGATTTGATGTTAAATCCATCTTGCTTCCCTATTAGCATTACTTCCGGGTTCAGTATACTTTTGCATGCACGCTTCCACCAGAAGAGTTCACCAAAGTTGGATCCGCCCACCATTTTTTAGTTACGGATATGCAAGACTTGAATACCTGGCGCCTCCACCTCAGATTAGGCAACTGTTCTGTCTCACGTCCACAAAATGCCGGGATCCAAGCAAATTGCATCGGCCTGGTACAGGAGGCGTGCGATATGGATTTTACTAGTTGTCTTCCCAATGGGAAAATTTCGATATCTCATTAAAGGTAGCGAGTAACACAACAAGCAAAACGCGGACCTCCATTTCGACGATCGGAGTTCGAACCCTTGCACTTGCGCCTTCAAATTCGCTGTCGGCTTTCATCTTGAAATGCTGTAAACCCGTTGTTTAACCAATACCTACTGATTAGTAACTAGTAATACATGGTTGTTTGCTTGAATGAGCGTCGATCCAGTTTTTAAAACCGGAAGAAACTTATTCCAAGATCGACATACTTCGAGTGATCAGTTGTTTCGGTAGTCTTGTCTAACGACTCACTTTGGGATTGGGCGTTGTGCGAAGGCCTTTAATGTGGTGGCATGGTTAGCTACGTTGGTTTTTTACTTACGTGCTGAGAATCATGTTGCCGGTATTGTTTGGGTACTGCATAAATTTCCTAACGCAGTCGTTGCAGCTTACCGTAAACATGCGCGCGGAAGATCTGACAGTGCTCCGATGACCGGGTAATATCACCTTGGATGTCCTGGTCCTACATACCCAGACTAAGGTGAATTCAGCAACGTAATGGACCTCGGTGGCAGTCTTTGATTGGGTTCGACATAGAAGATAGAGCCATACAGTTTGAACGGCTGTACTCAACCAGAAATGCTACTTGTCTTGGTGTGGTCACTTAAATTCCGTCTACAGCAAGCAATGTGGACACCTGTTTAATCGATAATAAGCTAAACGTACAACAGCGCCACGTGATAAGACTAACCAGATCATATGTCCGAACGCAGAATTACAACGCGCTTGATTGGTCTAAATGTCTTTAATAACGTAACCAATGGTGAATGCCATGCATTCAAGGAATTCACAAATTAATCGAGGGGGTTATCTACATTAGCTCATGTGAACGCTTTCCATCAAGTAGAAAAGTGGCTAGAACAACAACAAGCCCACTAAACTCCAAAGCAACGGGGTGATGAGTTATCCGGAAGAATGACTACCGTTAGAAGGGGTCACGACACAAAAATACATGGAACGACTAGTGTAAAGTATGAATTAAAAATGCCTTCGGTTGTGTTGGTTAGACGGTTAGATTCCTCATCCGCCTGGCTGCTTCTCTATCAAACGTGTTGCGCGCTGGTGAACCTTCTTCTAGCCTGGTACCGGGAAGGTGAGATCCTCCTTTATTAGTATTCTGCGATTAGGAAGTGCTTTGGGAGACCTCACTTCAGATGTGATAGCCTAGAGTACTTTTCTAGCACACCGATAACACTTTGAACGTTAGCATATTACAACTAATGTGCTTCTCGACTTTTTACTAGAATTTAAATTTAAGCACCGTCAACAAACCTGGGACATCTTGAAGTCTAGGTGGAATCCGGGCCGTATTGTACGTTTGAAAAAAGCAATGAGCAGTACGCCGGCCCTTGAGGTCCACCAGATCCCACTTACATTAACCGCGGCTTCTCGGAAAACGTACGTGGCCTTGTCTGGGTAGCGACACGGAAGATTCTAACTAGATGTGGTGGAGATAGTAGTAGATGAATTAGCGACTATTTTAAACTGTTTTTTGATGATGCATAGCACAGGTGGGCCAGTCCGAGAGATACATACTGGTTTTGACGTGACCCCCATCGTAACCTTTTATTGGAACTGCTATGGGTGTTCTCGAATTAGGTGATTCTCCTCCAAGAGTGACCAGTGGGAACCGTATCGCGCGCTTCATGCGCTATGTATCCGGGTGTTTAAAGAGTTCTGAAGTTTGAATTATGTTTTTCTTTTCAGTTGAGATAAATGCTCCAAATATGTGACATTCTTGCGTGCCTGTGATCGGCGCAAACTGATGCAGCATGGTGAACCTGTGTAATGGTCGCCAGACCCTGTTATCTTCGTCATTACTACCTATTATTTTGTTCCAGCTCAGTGAACTCGAACAAGAACAACAGAACTCAACAAAATCAGTTGTCATGAAGATGTATTGTTATATAAAAACCAAAACAGAAGTGTTCCCGGATCATTGAGTTCCGATGCGTCGTTTCATCCTATCCGTCATCTTCGCCTTCATTCGGAACTGGAACTTCCAGCAAACGGTGCTATGTACCTACCTAAAGCGTGAATACCCATTACGTCGGATCCAGTCCACTCAATAATGCGGTTAGTTAGTGTAGTACAGTGTACTGCCGGTTAGTGCACTTACATCAACCAGTTTAACGTAATAGTTTCTCAACACATGGGTTGTTGACGTAGTTCTACCATAGTGTTTGCTTGTGTGGAGTAAATCAACGGTTTGAGGACACGAATCTTGTGTACGCTTTGATTCTGCTGAGTTTGTCTTTTCCGAGTTGGTGGGGGGGGGGTATTCTAATGGAAAAATTTTCCGTTCCTCCATGATCGTTTTAATAAGAGTGTTTCTTCTTGAGGGTCTCCTTGAAGATGGAGTATTGTACCAGCATAATTTAAGAATTTTAAACCTCTGAATCATTTCCGATGCGCTTCAGATTTTGCTGGAAGCTCCGCTTGCGTCTGATTTCTTCAGCTCCACAAGTTAAGCACAAATTGCTGTCAATTTAGACCACAACACACTGTGAGAAGCAGCCAGTGGCAAAAGAGTTCAAGCTCCCTTAGAATCCATATGAGATGCACTAGTGTTGATTTTTCGTTGTTGCTCTGATTGGAAAAGTTGTCAGTTGACCAAGCTCTTCGAACAGACCAACAACCAAGCAACGCACCCGAGCTACCTATATTCCGCAACATTGCCAACCCTGCTGCTTATTGGCCACAACAATAATCATCTAAGCAAATGAACAAATCACTCGTCCAGTTTCGGTCTATGGATTACATACAAGCTTCCCAACTAGTCGTTCAAATTTGCTATGTCTGTTTTATTTCTGTGTTCAACAGTACTTCAACTTGATGCATAATGTGTTCACTTTAAATCCTAATGTGTCTTGCGCTTTAAAGTGAACTCAGTTATTTGTACTAAGACTATTTTTCGCTGCGCTTTCGGCAGTGAGGACTACAATACATAAGAACAGAGGTTCATACATTCAGAATAGAAAGACGTTGAAAGCAGGGTCAAAGAAGATCGGACAGTCAGTTTAGTGTTAATTTTGACCAAAGATGGTTCATCAGGTCATCTAGATTTGAGCGTTAAAACTTGGTAGTGCTCTTAGCGGCTTCCAACAGTTTACGCAAAAAATAAGTGTAGATCGCCAGTTTCACCTCCCAGCACAAGCTCAGCTGCTCTATAAAGCGGTCCTTGACGCTTTGAATACTGTCGTATAATTCCAATACAATACACCTCATCAAGAACGACAGGCTCCTGTCAAGCAAACATTTTACCGTCTCTCGAGGTTATTTTCTTCGGAGATGGGTATTATGCTATCAAACTCTAAGCTGTTAATTATGCAAAATATGTATTTCATTGGTTCTGGTCATAAAGTAAAGAATCACCAAGAAAGCTTTCTGGGCGTTGTTCAGGCTTCTAGGCTATTCCGAACCATCGAATAAATATTCTTTCTATAAATTGTCTCGAGCGAGTTTTGTTGACTGGTAGGAATGATCACTGCGGTGTCCGGTGTGATATCCTAGAGGTAAACTACGAGTAACTATGGTCCAAGTAAGCTTATTATTTAGAGATACTGAGAGTAAAATGACTTCACTGAATGGCCTTGAGATTTCCAAAGTGATCTTTTGATGTCATTTATCAAGGTGCGTGGAGTAGGAGCCTTCTTTAATCGAATTTGGTGCACTGGCTATCATGTTGTGCACAACTGTTAGAAGGAATAACGCATAGATAGTGACCTGATTTAGTTCCCTAACTTGTGCGTAGTACCTCTGTTTTATTATCTCGAACACAGTTTACATCGCGCATACCTAAAGTTGGTTCACCTGTCGATCTATCTGTTAAGGAACGTGTCAGTTTTGTAATACAGGACGTCCCAGACCGGTGAGTTTTGATCCCGTTTCAAGCGCAGTAGTAGAAGGCGTAGAAACATTTTCGACTGAATGACATTTAACTCTCTAGTAGGTCTGTGAATGACAATATTTGTCAATATTTGATTCCCGGAAACCATTTATGTTCAAAAACGACCACTTCGCCTCATTTCAGCCAGCTTTAGGAATAAGAAACTGGCACATAAAACCATATTTTTATAGTATTTTCTGGTCTAACAAAAACCTAACTTACGCTGTTCAACCATCTTTATTTCAGAACGCCGCTAGTTATCAGAAATTCGTGAAGCGTGGAGGAACGAGGCAGTTTTGTAGTAACCTTCTTCGATTTAATCTAAACGTTGAACTGTCCAGTCAGCACCTGACGAGCTAGGTAAGCCGCTTAGCAACATTTTTTTAATGAGCAACTGGGTGTTAAATGAGTCACCCACAACACATCGTAGTTGTTGACTTGACGTTCAGCAGAATGAGGAGGCTGACTTTATTTAATCGTGAAGAGATCTTTCCAATCCTCACAATCTGATCTCCAATCTTGCCACTAGGGATCCTATCTTGCCAGCTATATTATCCGCTATATCATTCTTCGTTCTTGAAGAAAAGATCCTGTTATCATTGTGCAACCTCTGGGCCCTTAGCGAATTCCATCGGGTCCATCGGGAATGTTCTAGTCGACTTCATCGTATCCAAAAATCTCAACGCACTTGAGTAGTTAACTACCAGAATTTCTGTCCGGTCATCTACTCCATACCAGCCCATTTAGCCTCAGCTATCTCATCTGTCAGTCATCATTCATTCAGCCACATATCGGTGTTATAAAGTGCCACCCTGTCATAAATAGTTTGTGTTTCACTAACATTCATTTCAAAAACCGCCTCCTAGATCGGACCTAGGTTTTGATTTCGTTGCACTACCTTTCTTTTGAGATTCCTCATTGACTTTGATTTGCTGTATTTTTGTGGCGCTGAGAATCCAGCACAAGACAGCTAAACTTCCGCGAATTGTTTTGAACACGCAATTGTACTACTGTGAAATTGGTAGTGGTAAGAAAGTGGAATAATTATTTAGTCAGTCATCAGCTTCTGGGTGGATGACTATGGTGCTCTAGCTGCGAAAATAGAACAGCATAATTGCCGCAGGAAATCTCTCAAAATGTTACCTAGGGTCGCATAACAAGTAGGTTAGTGCAAACGTATAAACAACCACCATAATGCACAGCATTTTTTTCAGTTGATCATATATGAGTTGACCCGATAAACCGTAGTTCTTGAAAGGCAATTTGTAGGTCTTTTCACCTAGTTTTTAACGTTTCCTCGAAAATTTTGTGAACAGTGGTCCCCGAAAGTTTTCGTCCAGTTCTCCCCAGTGACCATGTTCCAAAATATCATTACTCCCCGAAGAATGGTGACTCATCCGGAATACCACGGGTCGTATACCAGAAAAGCATAAGCTCCAAAACCGTACAGAAAGGGTCGTACTTAGTCATTCAACACGAAATGTGAGACTTCTGTTTGTCCACTAATGACAGAACGGAAGGTGCACAATGATGATTTTGGTAAGCACCAGAAGACCGAAGGAAAGACACCATCTAGATGCTTAATGCAGCCTTTTTCTGAATTTTATTATAGTTTTTTATAAGGAAGGCTTGGGGAGATAAAACAGACTGTATTTGGAGGCCAACCGTAGGCATCGGATAACACGATGTGTCCTCTGCTTTTCATGAGTGCATGTTTGAAAAAATTCGTAATGCACTTCATGACTAATAGCAAAACAATAGCCAGCCCCAACGCTCGTCACCACTCACTAATTTAAACTGCCACTCATATCCGAAAAATACCTCAACGTACTACTCAAATACTGAGAAGTCGCGGAAAAGCAGGTTGGTTTGTTGCGCCATTTTGGAGAAACACACCAACTTTTGGTCATAAGCGTGCCGCGTATCAGAATATTGATGCCGTAGCATGCTATGGGTAGACAGCTACCAAAAGTGATTAGGAGTCATTCCTTACATAAAAAGTACATCTAAAGCCTCCTCATTATATCACAGTTTTGACAGGCCCTGTGAGCGCTCCAGGGGTACTACACGCTACGAATTCAGTCATTTCGTCTATGATGATGATGAATATCTCAAGTCACTGATTGCACACTTCCTTTTTTGTCGGCTTTTTGTGAATGGCAGTATGGAAGAGTGTCGAAAAGGTCCGAACATATCCTTCACCGGGTCTGTTAGTGGTGACAGGTGCATTTTTTAGAATGTTTTTGAATCCGATCACCTGGTAGTTTGTAACGATATAGAACTTCATTGCCAGTGCGTTCTGTTTGTTTAAGGTCCGATAACCGCTTTGGTTCGTTAGTATTGACATCAATGAATGCATGTTTCACTGTGAAATTTGCGACCAGACTGGGTCACACTGTGGGTAAGTAGCCTGTCATGTCCACGTCATCGTGGTCAAGGTGCCAACATAATATCTCCTATTTGGATGCCGTGTGCACAGTCAAGCGTTGCTGTCACACTATGTCACAGCGTAGTGCATGATGATAAACGAGTTGACATGGTGAACTCACAAGCTCTCCGCCTGAGGATCCTGGCCACACCGCGGACAAAAGGCGAACCAATCTGGAGTGACCAGGATTGGGATGTGGGATAAGAGGCAAAAGCCACGTAGGTATCATGATTTAATGGATGCATGGACACCGAGAAATTGGTGTCACCTAACCTATCACGGATCCCACGGAGAGAGGGGCCTACTTTGCCACGGAGCTTCCGTACCATCGCTGCTGTTTGAAATCACATGCCTAAAAACTACGTGGATGTGAATGCGTGATCAAAACGGTTTTGTGAGGTTTACATTGCGGTATTTGTCCACTAGCTGTTGCACAAACTTTTACGTTCGCGGTTATACTTCGCGTCAGCTAATTGACGGACTGCAGAAGACCAGGAATTATCGAATGCGTAACAAAATACAGGTGCTTGAAATACCAACTTCAAGCATAAATGTACTTATAGCCACCCAACTGCGCACTGATGATGGTTCCTCGTATGGTGACGAGACGTTTGCAAGTTGATCGCCAAACTCAGCGAAGAGATCAAAAGCCACCTGATCAATAAACAAGAAATTTAATTGATAATCTTCCCTATTGGTTTGTTCCCCTCTACAATAAAGCCTAGAAGCGACCTTCCAGTGCGACTAGAATCATTTGATATGCCGGTCTCTCTAAACGCACGAGAAGGAATGTTTTGGAATATTTTTTGATTCCACAAGTTAACCTCAGCATTCTTCAGTAAGTCTGTTCGTTTGGTTTGACTGGATCTATTGACCCTATAACTTCCCGAAACTGGTTTTGGAAAATTTCAGGTAAAGGCTCAGATTCCGCATACTCTAGGAGTGCTCGGTTATAGACAGAACAGACAAAATGGGCCCAGGCATTGCACAGCAGTACAGTTGAATGCTTCCACTAAGTTACACGCAACCGTCAACAAACCAGATTCCTGCTCTTTTCCTTTTATCAACAGTAACGCACGAAAAATACCGGCCAGAAAAGGAGGCGCGATTCTCACTTTTCATCCTTAAGTCACCTGAATAATTGTACTTTTTCTTCACGAAAATTTCACTTCCTCCTGAAGCTCAAATACTCTGCCAGTTATATTGCCTTGTGGGAGCTGCTGCAGTAAACAAAGAGGCAAATGAGGACTTGAATCGATCGGAACAACCGCATGGAAGTCATGTATTGAGTGATCTTATTTTGTTAACTTTTTCCAGTGCAAGCAAGGAATAGCAATTGATGAATGCTGCTCCGGCTCGTAGCTGAATTCTGGCTTTGGACGCAAGCATGGGTGGTGCTGCATCTGTACAGCAACGACTAACCGTACATCGGAAGGTTTCTAGAAACTGAATGACTTCTTTTCAAAGCTATGTACATCCTTAACAAGACAAAAATGTGATACAGCTAATTTGGTGCTGAGTCATACTCTACTTGAGGTATTAAAGTGCATCAAACGGTGTTGAAGTAGCTCAATGGATTACTCATCTTCTGGTCGAGAATGTACAAAGATAAGATACAAATTGAACCTCTTCATACAGCTTGCCGATATACCCCTCCTCCAGCATCTCTGGTACCTTTCAATACCGGGATAGCTGATCAACCCCAGGAAGGAGTAAAAAACCGAAGGACGATCGTTCTACTAAACGTGCGCAAATTGCTGGACAAATTCGTGCGGTTTCTTCTCAGAAATCAGCCCAAGCACAGCGTTTCGTACTGACAGCGCCATGGGAGAACACTTGATGCACGCCAAATATACTCTATTCTTCCTAATGATCAAGCGGATTGCATATATAAACTGTGTTGTGTTGAAAAAGGAGCTGACAACTGGAATTAAGAGTTGTAAATCAAACGAGACATCTACGATTTCCATCCCAAAATCCATCTCAGCGCTAAAAGCTGAAAACAACTTACCCACTGTTTTGCACGCAATAACAGCTATAATTCGACGTCAACCAGACATCTGAACTTACTCGAAGATCTCCTACAGGACTAACATACGAGTGGAGTTCCAGTCCCCTACTCCGGTGCGACCACTCCATCGAGACAAAGGGACAGAAGACATCACACCATTGGTGAGTTGAGTCCCTGGGTCCCCATCCAGGGAGGCGGCAGTTGTCGACGCGACGCAGTTTACTGGTTAGTGTTCCCCTACTTCGTTGCCAGGTCATAAACTGTTCACCTCTCGGTCGCTTCCACACAGCACAGGACTGGGCGTAAAGAGCCCTGTGAGGCAGACGGTCTCCTGCAAACCATTTTAAATATCCTAATAAATCTGCCACTGTTTGGCATGCGCTTCACACCTGCAATGTGATAACTTCTGCTACAAGACTGAATTGGATCAAACCGAAACATCAGGTTTTCAGGTGAGCCAATCGACTTGGTAGGTAAATCTGTTTACCTGGGCAATTGTATAAGTTCCGGTAGACTGGCTGGAGATGAATCGGAAGGTCAGGGCAGCTTTTGCCAACCTCCGACACCTATGGCGCTGACGTGACGTCAGTTTGTCCGTCAATGGTAGAGTTTAAACTGCTTTATGGATCAGAGACGTGGCTTCTCTCACAGATGATATACGAACGTCATCAGTGTTTAACCATCGTTTGCTCTGAAGCATTTGTCAGGTCTGGTGGGAACATCGGATTAGTACTGCTGTGGTACGCCAGATGGTTCTGGGAGGTAGGAAGCCCCCCGCGATAGATGAATTACTCAAGCTCCATAGGTTACACTGGTTAGGACATGTACTCCGCATGCCGCTATAGAAATTGACGCGATTTGCTTATATGAAAAGCTTGTTGAAAAGAGTGTTGTCTTGCGAGATCTTTATGAAGCTCGAATACCTCACCGCAAATGTCCAAGTAGGAGGATATAATATATGTATACGGTGTTACTATTATTTTAGAGGATTATCCGAGACTCTAACCTGGTAGCATGGCAGCGAAACACGAGTGTTTTCATCTGGCGTTGCTATCAATGGTGACGCTGATTGAGAGTCAAGCTCTATATTATCCGATTTAGTTAAAACGGCAAGTATCAGCTGATACCACACTTTTAACGGCGTATGTAGCTCATCGACTTTCGTGGCATAACCAATTCAGTTCAGGTTAGTTGAACAGCTTTGAATAATGTACGTAGTATGTTGGCTGCGCCTGCTGTAGTTTCCGTCACCAGAAAATGAAAAATCTGGGGAAATACAGCGAAGCACTGAAGGCGACGACATAATGAGTTCGTCTGTATTAACTATCAAGAACCAAGCACATCCAGGATATTGAATATGCCTTTGGAAATGCACCGGAATATTGGCAGCTTGGGTGCCCTATTGGTAGTTTATCAGGCCTGCCGAGCTTGAAACTTAGCTTTCAAGCATTCACACATCAATCCAGGGGACATCATCAGTGCGCACTCCCCTCTGCTGGTGACGAAACCTTTGCAACCTCAGCGAATAGATCAACAGTCACCTGATTAGCTAACAGTTAATTTTCCTCTATTCACGTCTTCAGTCAACCCCAAAATCCCATTTCAGCTGGTCAGATATTAGGACGCTAGACTGTCAAAAATGGGTTTGAATTTGAATATCTTAGTCACTCTGTACCCTCCTTAGGTGCCTATTCTGGGAAAGGTACTCGATTGGCACCTAAGTTGAAATGAGGCTCGAATAAGTCTCACAAAATGTTGGATTCTGAGGCAGCCCTTGAATCACCCATTCGGTTGAACAGTATAAAAAATAATGTCAGGAGAAATTTACTGTGACACATCACGTACAACTTGACAGAATCTGACCATGTCAGTCTTCAGCAACACCGACTACTTTCAATGGCTTTGGTGCACGGGTGTGTGTGTGTGTGTTACAGTTAACTAGGTCAATTTAAACCGATTCACACTGCCATCCGAACGTATGTGACTGTGTCTTGTTTTCACCTCACCTGACCACCATTTATAAAAGACTACCTACTTATTGACCGGCACGCATCTAACAGCAACCTCTTTCTCGAAACCACAGTTGCTGTTACAGAGAGAGAGAGAGAGACTAATGGATAAGCAGAGCAAAGCAACAGCTGTACGAGAGGTTAAAGGTTGGCTACACAAAGTCTGCATAATTCCTGGAAGATTGGATGGTAAATTGGTGATAATAACTGGGGCTAATACGGGCATTGGAAAAACAACCACCGCGGAGATTGCACGACGAGGTGCTACAGTTATCATGGCCTGTCGAGACTTAAAGAGAGCACAGGGAGCTAGAGAACGGCTGCTTAATCAGTATGGTGTAAACAACCCAAACAGTCTGAAGACAAATGTTGCTGATCCACGTGTTGTAACGTCACTGAGTACCATATCTGAGGACCAGGTAAGTATGATCGTAGGCATTAACCAAAGGTCTTCTTTACAATATAACCATGTATCACACATTTTTGTCACACTCCATCTCTTTATTCGGTCATGTCAACAATCTCTTCTACATAATATATATATATATATATATATATATATATATATATATATATATTAGTTGGCACCAGGTGATCGCGCTTTCTTGTTTAACGTTGCAAACCCTCCAAGTGCGATGATATTGCCAGATAAATCATGCTTAACAAATATTTTCTCAAAAAAAATAACACTGACAGATTTCGATTGTCAACCATTTGTGCTAAACTATTCTTTTCGTGCACCCTCTGAGGCCAGTTTTAGACTAGAATCTACAACCAATGGCTTAGTTTGTGTGCGATGGGTGTGTCGACGGACAGCAGTCGTGGGAGCCTCAACAGCAGCGGTTCAGTAAATTTCAGCGTTTCATCCTTATGTATCTGAGTCCAGTATGCTCAGCAACTTTCAATTTAAATTAGAATACCCTCAGAACTGCTTGTGGTGATGCTTTTAATGGCAGCTTTATCCCCGGGAAGTGAAAAACAGTTTGTTACTAGAATTCTTTCTAATCACTGAGGACGTAACCGCGGTAAGCCGCAGTATCCACTCCCACCCCTCTCCACCCCGACATAACAACCGTGTTGTAAAGTACTAGAGTAGTGAACATATCTCTTTCCGGATGAACCGCTGCTTTCCCTGTCTACTTAAACAGCTAGGGTGATGAAAGTATTGTTCCATAGTTCAAGTTGAAAATAAAGCATGTTTGGAATTACACACAGGTAGTCGAATGCTGAACTGACCAGCGCATTTCACAATACGAATAAAGTCTTGAATGAACAACCAGATGACACGTCTAAAGTCCCGAGTGATCAGCTTAACACTGCTTCAGTATCATGAAGTCCCGCTTTTCTCTTTCTAATGAAATTACTCCGCTGTCGCTTTACATCAGGCGTCGAAATCTGCACCCATTTCGGTAGGCTAAACGAGCGTTTTAAGGAGATATCAGCTGGTCAACATGACTGATTGATGGTCTGAAACCAGAATATACGGGCTTCACGAGCTCGGTGATTGACTGAAACATTTTGTGGACAGAACAGAACTCACTGCTATGATTTTCTACAAGGGACCCCTTTGAAAATTTTCTATAGGCCCGCCAACCAGCAACTGGAGTTTGTTCACCCTGAAGAGCGGCCACTTCACAGGAAAAGCCTTCTCTTCTAGTGGTGTATTTTCAAAGGACGGGGGAAAGTAATGTGAGTTGAGGAATAGGTTCAACTGATCTGGCTAGGGGATGCTTGGGTTGATCAGCTCAGCTGTTTTGTTTTACATACATGCTGTGTTCGGGCCGTGACACAAAACGGCCCAGAATGTTTTTCTAACCGTGTGTTTCTCATCCGGATTTACTTTACTACAGCTTCAGATTGAACTGCTGGACCTGTCATCCTTAAATTCAGTACGACAGTTTGCTGCCAGAATACGCGAACGATACGAAAAACTGGATTACCTGGTCAATAATGCTGGGCTACTCAAGCAGACACATTCGACCACTGAGGACGGTCTTGAAACCACAATTGGAGTAAATCATCTAGGACCGTTTCTGCTGACCCAGTTGTTGCTGCCACTAATGCATACTACTGAAGCTAGCTGTTCATCACGTATTATTTTTGTGTCCTCCATGTTGCACAAATTTGGTGAACTGTCCAAGCCGAGTCTGCATATCCCACCTGATAGGTATACAATGATGTCTGCATACTGTCAGTCCAAGCTGGCAAACGTGATGTATGCAAAGGAGTTGGCAAGTCGCTTGGAAGGTACAGGCATCGTGGTCGTCAGTTTACATCCCGGCTCTGTGAGAACGGAAATAGCCCGCAATATTACAGGTGGTCCGGAGGTAAGCATCTCTATTCGCGCCGGGACAACCGGGGGTTAAGTATGTTCAATTTATTCGGTGACAATGGTAATCGTTTCGGGTAGATCATTCGAAATCAGATGGATTTTACCAGATGAAATCGATCAAAATCTGCAAGTGGTGCACATTCCCTTATTCTGGTTACCTTGTTTATCGGTCAGAGTTCAGAAAAACGTTGATTTTTATGAATCTCATGTTCCATGTCAACATGCACTTTGCAAAACTATCTGAATCACATAAAGTGTAGACCTAAACGGATATCAACGGTGTCCTCGAACTTCATTAAGGAAGATGGAGTACGGGTGGTCTTCGCATTCCTTCAAAACTATAGAAGAATCCCAAAACATTGTTTTCCGCAAGATGTCCATCTGACTTACCATATGTTAAGGATACCTAAACGAGATCACCTAGTCGCGACTCTACGAGACGAATAAGCACAAACAGAAAATGACGTGAGCTATTTTAGACACACCTCAGGCTTACAGTTGAGCAAGCCTTCTCTTGCTACCTGGTACCGACTGACGACATTGGCTCGTCTACCAACGTTGTAAATCACAATCTAAAATGCACTGATTTTCATTCTGCAGCCACCTAGAATAGTGATTTAAACTACCTGTAGCACTCTGGATAACTTCAGATCATGTTCTATCTGCGCGTCGTACTTTGTCTCATTTATAGGACGCAGGTAGCGCGTCGTGTCACAGCAATCGATTCTTGGGTCTTCTTCTTTCCGTTGCTGGATCCAGCTTACTTTGAGGAGTCAGTTTATGCGGCAGGCTTACCGGTGTCTTCATTCGTAAGAGGCATTTAGGTGCAGAAAATAATCCATAATAATTTCTAATATGATAAAGGTGTGTGACTCCAGGCAGTAAGCAAAGATATAATTAACTGGAAATACTCAACACATGTTCCTCAGTTTGACACTAAAGCAAATGACTGTGATTCGAGAGGAAATCCGAAAGATGCTCAGTGTGTGACGGTCTCTGTGATAAGTTACCATAACTTAAACAGAAGTATACGTGAATCAGTGCCGTATGAGTAATAGCTTTCATCTATTTCAGCGCATTGGACACTTTCTGTTTCAACCATTCCTCATCGACCCGTGGTTGGGGTGTCAGACCACACTCTACACTGTGCTTGCACCTGTGATCAACTCTGGAGCCTACTACGACAACTGCAAAGAAACATCACCAAAAAGTATTGTTTCCAATGAGACGGAACGTAAGTGGCTTTGGGAGATTTCATGTGAACTGGTCGGACTGAACCCCAATGGGTGACCGCAGAACCCTGTGATCAAAATTACCAATAACAAACATTTTCATTAAGAAACTCACTTACCACGAAAGAACTGTGACATCTAAGAGGTATTTCCTTCTTTCGTTTGTTATTTAATATAACGTTGCTTGAAACGAATGTGTTTGTAGAAATTTTGAAAAGTTGCGTTTGGTAGACTAAGTGCGGTTTCACATTTTAGGTTATGGTTCTTCTTCTCCTTAAGTTATGACCTGCGAAACTTCCTCGGTAGGTAATGCCGAGGAAATGAAATTTAGAAATATGGTTTAGTGAATACTTCAGAGGACAAACCGAGGAAAAATCGGTCAGTTTCACGACTTTGCCAATAGACATCACTCGGGAGTTGTTGCTCGTTTGATCACTACTTCTCATGCCCTGGTGCGAACCTAGTGCTTTCTTTCTGGTTTTGGGTCAACTGGGATAATTCTGCGGCGAAAGGAGTTAAGCTGTTGTAACCGAATTAATGTGAACTCTGTGGATCGTTTTTGTAATTCATCCAAAGCTTTATTGTGACATACACTACGACCACATGCATCATTGCGAATAATAAATCGTGTTCTCCTTTGATGCTCTATCTTGATTGTAAACACCAAGAAATCGATTTAAAGGCATGCCAAAACGTTTTGTCTTCCTGATCAGGAAGACAAGTATGACAAACAGCATTTGTGCATTTTTTGGATACTCCCAAAATTTTCAACCAGAACATGCCGCAGTCCCTGGTCGCAGCCGAAAATATTCCCCTTCTAACGTGCCGCCGGGACAAGATACGACTTGTTTACAGGCTTTCAGGTTCTGTTCGTCTATTTTGACCTCAATCTCCATCTATGTTTTCGTAACAATCCCCTCTCAACTCCTGGTTGAGCGTCTGAAAACGGTTCCTCCACCTTCTAACCCACCTAACCACAGAATGATGGAAAACGATTTATATTGAATAGCTTTTGTGCTATTATAGTGCAATCACAATTTGCAATCACACTCCAGTGCGCAATAGAATTTATTGCGCATTCCGTTTACGACCAAATCTCTTGTCGTGTTTTTCGGACTGGTATAAGAAAGTGCGTAAAACGGTAGAATTGTTTCAATCACGAGTACTCGTGACAGATCAGCGAACAATTCTTACCGATATTTCCCTACGCCAACAGACGTAAGGCAAATGCAGTGCGAAGTTACACCTTGTGCGTGTAACACTCAGTTGAACTGTTTTAATGTACAATGAACCGGTCACAAAGCACCTCGAGGTCAGCTTTCCACATTAATCGATTCCACGGTATCACAGCCAACCTCCTCATAATCCTTCTCCAGGCAGGCCATAAAATCTCGGGCTTCCGTAAATTCGTTTTCTTCCATACCCTCACCAACGAACCAGTGAACGAATGCCCGTTTTGAATACATCAAGTCAAATTTTTCAGCCAATCTAGACCAGGACTCACCAACCGCAGTTGTATTACTAAACAGACACAGAGAACGTGGTACTTTGGCCAAGTCTCCAGCGGGCACAGCTGAAGGCGGTTGGAAACTTATTCCAACTTTGAAGCCAGTCGGACACCAGTCCACGAAATGAATGGATCGTTTTCTTCTAACACTATCAATGGCAGCGTTAACATCCTGTGGAAAAACATCACCTCGGTAGAGAAGACAGCACGCCATAAATTTTCCTCTACGTGGATCGCATCTGAGCAGCTGATTTGCCTGTTTAAATGCAGCTATGGTCATCTCCATTGTCGCGGGCTTTTGTTTATAGGCCTGCTCCACGGAAACCAGTGGAGAGTATGCAGCTAGGGGATAATGTATTCGAGGATAAGGTACCAGGTTAGTCTGGAATTCCCATAGGTCTCCATTAAGACTACCAGTGAATCTTAACGGAGCGATAATTGCACTGACCACCTGTCCTACCAGTCGGTTCACGTTGGTGTAGCTAGGTCTGTCTACCTCTAGACGCCGTCTGTGAGCAAAAGGTTAAGCCATAAGAAAATGTAGAACCCAGACCTACCGACATATGTCGTAAACTGCCTCATTATCAAACATGAAGGTACAATCTGCGAGCTCCAGTGTTGTGTATGTGTTCAAAATAGCATTGTATGGCTCTACGACTGCTGAAGACACTCGAGGTGCAGGGAAAATCGCAAATTCGAGCTTGGACGTTTTACTATAGTCAACACATATGCGCTCCATCAAAAGTGAATTGAAACCAGAACCGGTACCTCCGCCAAATGAATGATAGAATAAAAAACTCTGGAGATTGGAGCAGTCTTCAGCACATAACCTGATCCGATCCATGGCCTCGTCGATCAACTGGGTACCGATTGAATAATGACCACGCGCGAAGTTGCTTGCCGCATCCTCCTTTCCACTTATTAAATGTTTTGGATTGAATAGCTGACGGTAGTGCCCCGTTCGAACTTCGTCAAGCACACTTGGTTCCAAATCAACAGATACACTGCGTGGGATGTATCTGCCTTTGTTTGTTTCCGAGAAAATTGCATTTGTATTCTCATCCTCTACCGGAATATACGGATTCTTGGGGATGAACCCATTCGGTTGAATACCATGTTCCAGGCAGAATAGCTCCCAACATGCATTCCCCAGCTGAACACCAGCCTGTCCCACATGAATACTGATGCATTCCTACAAATCAGGGATTATAAAATAGGCCGGGTGGATCTTACCATACTTGGAAACGAGCAAAACTGGCAATATTCCCTTCTTACTGATGTTCACATGACATTGGTCAGTTCAAATATGATCGATTATTCACATGCCATGCGTCCTTTTCGGATGAGACTTTCACGTCTTAGGCAAGGCAGAAATATAGTTACTCTTCACTTCAGCTTCAGCTCGAGCAGCCTGCGCTGTGTAGCGTTTTTTATGTACCCTCTGAGTGGTTTAGCTTGAAATGCTGATCTTATCTGCTCTATTCTCTGAGGTACCTATTTCAAATGATTCCCGTACCCGTCTTTGAATGCTCAGTGCTATTCCGCTGAAGTGGTATATTCATACCATGTCATACAGGTCTTTTTGAACGGTAAAGGACTCTCGGTTTGATCATTTTTTTCCGAATGCCGAGAACACTACCCGGACGAATATCTCCAATCCTGGAGACTGACACGGATAAGACTATCTCCTTTTGACGCATTCAAGTACCATCTCATTAATAACTGTTCCCGATAGGCAATTGCTTAGATAGGATAATACTTATGCAGAAGCGGACGGAAGTGGCCTGTTATTGTGAGGCTTAAAAAGAGGGTGTTTAGACTGGAAGTAGGCAAAGAATTGACG
This sequence comes from Opisthorchis felineus, assembly GCA_004794785.1. NCBI lineage: Eukaryota > Metazoa > Platyhelminthes > Trematoda > Opisthorchiida > Opisthorchiidae > Opisthorchis > Opisthorchis felineus. Next base: position 951,148 of record SJOL01002419.1, read on the forward strand.
GTATTGCATGGCTTTTCCGATACCTTATTGTCTTTTTGACTAGAGTTTACCATGCGGTAATCAAGACTCCGGGGACTGTGACAATTGGGTTTGCCATTGTATTTCGTGGAAAAAAGGTCTGCCTCTTGCACAGGACCACATCATCTTCCTCGTTTATACCAAACGCTTTTCAATGCTCAACGTGGGCCTGCGTCGATGTTTTGGTTGTTCGCAAGAAACTAAAGCGTCATAACAGCGGGACCCGACTGCTTCTAGTTTTTGGCGAAGATCACATCTTACTCGTCGCGTAGTGTCACTCATCTTTAAGATCAATGAGCGCGATATTACCACGCGATAACATAAAACAGTGACTGTTCTCCATTCGTCAGCGTCGATGAACCTTCAAACACAATCCCTTTACCCAGGATATACAGGCGTACATGTAGAACAAAACTGAAAAAGCGAATAATACACCAAAGAAAGTGGAATAAGAATGTCCCACGATGGATGAATCTAGCACAGGGTACGCTTAAACGTTCGACTCTAAAACATACTCGTGAAGTCCGAAGGCTAGTGAAACAAGGAAGAACAGAGTTTATGCTTGAAATTTACTTCGTGTCCAAAGAATGTTCAGGCAGGCAAGTAATCATACCTGAATGCTGCGGGTGAGGAACAACATCAAGGATTGTCTTAATACGTGTGCAGACATCTGTATGCATTTACATGTATTCGATTAAGACATTTATAAAGAAGCCAAAAGGATTTTATCTGAAGATCCTGATGGTCTCATCCCTCCCCCACTCTTTTTCCCTTCTTCTCACTCTAAGGCTTTAAATATAATTTGATGAACTTTATGGTCGTGCGGCAGTAAAGCATGAGTGTCAACACTGATGTTGTTGTCTCTGATGATGATGACGATGATGATGATGTCCTCCTCGCGGCATGTGAAGCTCTAATCATCGCATGGTAACGCGTACCATGTTGTGGTGTTGTCAATCGAGTCATGTGGCATTTTCTAGAGGACCCCGTTGTCAGCTGGGAATTCACCACGCCCTGATGGCTCAAGTTAGCCCTAGTGCAACAGCTACCACACCGTAGTTAATAATATCGCGTCAGAATGAACAATGGGCGGGCTTTGCCAAGTACCTCTCTTGGTTAGTAAGGTGGCTGTGTAGGAGGGGGTTGGATGTCGGTCCCGGAAAGTGTATGCAGCAGGAATGCTTCGTTTGACTGGATCGAAGGTGTGGGGCATGGAACGTGTGAGGAAGATCCTGAGGCACCTTGTTTTCATGTCCAAAGCCTTCAGACTCGTGTGTGAAGATGATTCAGTTAATCAGATCAGGCTAGTGTCAGATTTAAAACATGCCAAAAATCGTCATCCTCTTCAGAAATCGGGCAGGATTATAAAAGCTTTACCAAACTGTGGCGTCCGGCCTTAAATCAACCGAAGGATATACAACAATTTTCTCTTAAAGATAACATAGAACCGACCAAAATCATTTAATCGTGCACGGATTTGCGTCTAAAGTCGATTTGAATCTTTGGAGCCTTGAGTCTTTTAAATCTATGTTTCCATCAATTCTGACTTCATTAGATATGAAAGTAATCATCCCAAACGAATATAATGCAGAAACCCACAAGTGCAGAGTAACAGTTTGCTGCCTCAATATAATTTTGGTCACTTTGATCCAGAACATTTCAAGCGTTAATTTTTTCAGGCCCATAACCATCATCGTCGAGCCCAACATATGATGATTCGGGGTTTTTTCTTGCTAATAAATTTTCACTATTCGTTGTTTGACCAACGCAGTCTGTGCGAGTTGACTAAACTTACCAGAGCTGAACAAAGTTGATGCTGTACATATGCTTTCGGTATTGAGATCCGAACGACACTGAATCAAAGTTTATTATGCCTCAGTCATAACGGGTGGCGCTTTCGGCACCACAAACCAGTTCTGTATGAAACTCACGGCCGGTCGGTAACAGATTAGGACGATCCAATGAAACTGGGTAAGAATATTCTGTTGTTCCAATATCCGCTGCTGAGCAGAACCTATTACGGACCCTGATGCCGTTACCGTGTCCATCTAGTCAATTGAACAATATGGTTGGTACCGCCTACTCAGGCAATGTTGACTTCTGTGGGACAGTTCAAGTGACCAGAATAGTTCATACTACGCATTGCACTAAGGCTCTCCATTAAAGGACAGCCCCCGAGAAAACCAAACTTGTTTAATTATGGGTATCCTTTTTCGGGAGATTATAGTCCAAACACCCAAAATGCGTTCATTCAAAGCCTAATTTAAGTTATAAAGCCGAGAGCATGAAAAATGGCCAAACAGAGACGCTTGTTTTCAACTGCTTTTGAATAGCCGGTATCCTGAAAGTGTTTCGCTCGCGTAATGTTCGGTAACATATATATTTCGTACGACGTTATCCCCTCCGAAAACCTGACAGCTACAGTGCATACTAGAAGCATTCTTTCGATAAATTCTGTCGCCAGCAAAATTCCTATGCTTAGGGTAGTCCTTAAAACAGATCTTTTCCTTTCAGGTAGTAAATATCGTCGAGTAAGAGGTCCAGCTAAAATAACTACAATTTTTGTTTCTTGGTCGGCGGAAACTTAATTAGCTTTGCCACATATCAGCCGTCCCAGATGGCATAACAGTATTTGAACCCTAAGAGCCAGGCACTGGGGACTGCGGAACTGATGCATCCCGCTTAACTTTCAACTTAGTCGTCTTCTGTTTCAGAAGGTCATCTGGAATCACACGGTTTATGGTATAGGCACGGAGGAACTAGTTGTGGGTCCCCAGTACTTAGGCTTCTGTAGTTAATATCTCAGCAATTTGACGCAGCTGTGTAACACCTAGGATCTGTTGTTCTCAAAATGTTTTTGCCTATGATTTCAATGGTGATAACGATGGTTATACTCATGAGATTTTATCAGTTTCGGTTGGATATGGAATTATGTTACTCTAAATATGTTTCCATAGACATTTTACACGTCAATTTATATATACTCTCTTGAAAGAAGTCCACCAATTGGACTGCAAAGGAGAACTGCAAAGGAACTGTAGGAGAACAAAATATTTAGAATGGTTATTTCACCTCCGTTCGTGAAACATTATACGGAGCAGAGTTGATGGGCACTGATCAGGTTATTCTTATACCCGTAAGCGATGTTATGGCAAGGTACACTGACCAACGGGAATTTTCGGTCAATTGCCTCAAAAGTTGCGCATTTGACCCAACACACATTCGTGATCCAGAAACCTGTGAGGCTACAGGTTAAGAGCAATTTAACGAACGCCTTGATAATTTTGAAAGTGTCAATGGGAGAACGACAGAGAACAACTTCATGCTACGGGGACTGTCGTCTGATGCCATCAACCGAGTCGTATCACTGGCTGCATACAGCAGGGTGGGTAAGCAAAAACAGGCTGCCGTTCACGTCATTCATATTTCCTCAGTATTATCCTGAACTCCTCCCCTATCCCATTTTTCGATCACTCTTCTTAGATCCAAGCCAAAAGCATGTCAGTCTTGCGCCAAATGAAGTGACTAATAACGTGCTTCCGTTTGGATTTATCAAGTAATGTCGGCTTCACAGTAGTCTTGAACATTTTCTGCATTTCTGAAATTCGAATACAATGTTCCAGTACAATAACTGGGACCACAACGTCTTCAACTGAGGCCCGCAAACTGTGGATAATTCTACATCTGCCACAATAAGTTGCGCCAGTGTCGACATGGCTCTCATCCCCAGAGCTGAAGCTTGTCTACTTGATTAGACCCCTGCAAAAAAGCCACCTTTGATTTGTCAGCTTCCACAAGAACATGCACTAGCCGAAACAATACCCGTTCTTTATTCGCAGTTCCTACTTGTGTAACAAACAACTGTAGCTATTATTATTATTCTTATTCTTATTATTATTATTACCACACTCCTATCCCCTAGTCACTGGAGATTTCAGTACACAAGCAGAACGTCTCAGCGCATCGAAGAAGGGACTTAGTGGCCTGTTAGGTCAGAACCGAAGGTACAATGATAATGTGAGCTTCTTTCGCAGCCGGCCGTTCCTCAGTAGTACTGCTCTTAGATGCAGTGGACGTCGTCCTGTTGCCTGGCGTCCGCTTACTGACAAACACCCATGGAGCCAGATCTATCACAAAGTCGTTCGCAGCCGATGAAGACTCTTTTCTGGACTTTCGACTTTTATGAACCGCTTCAGTAGACCAAAATCCTGCTACCGTCGAGTGCAAGCCTCCGATTCTGAGAAACAAACTCCTTGTGTGGCTGTTGAAGGACTTTCTCACACATAATTAAACTAGGTTTGTCAAGGCTGAAGCTTCCGTAGCTGCATCCCTAAGAAGGTTCATTTGTAAGTGGAGCGAGACGGGCTTGCAATGAATACGACAGAAAATTAGGAATATGCCGTTCCTAGAGTCCACCAAATTGGTACTGGACATCAAAACAGTCATAGATGAGAGAAATGCCTATCCATTCGGACGCCAGGCGTAATTTAGCTTGAAGACCTGTTGGAAGTCCCTGCGTGCGAATAGGAAACCGCTTGGAAATTTGGAAGACTAGTGAAGAATGCAGTGTTCACAACTCCAACCTTATACACAAAATGGGACGCAGAACGAAAATGTTAATGAGATCATCAAAGATAATATTGGAATTTTAATATACAACAAGAACCGGGAGGGGGTGGGAATTTTCAACAGTTCTGTCGGCTATCTTTTATTTGGACGTCAAGCGGAGACGTGGTTCGTTTCTAACGTTTCTGCCTTGAAACGCCATCAAACCACAGGAGCGGATGAGCTTCCGACGGCGTTGTTGCGCACCGACCAGTTTCTTTAAACGCACTGAGTAAAAAGCAGGAATTTGTTCTAGAAAACCACGGTCAGTCAGTCAGTATACCTGTATTCAGTAAAAGTACTCCAAACGACTTCTCCGGTCATGTGGGTAAAAGCCTTACCGCAGTTGTTACGCGAATACTGGCTCAACCACTATGGCGACGCCTAAGCTCACCTCATGAGAAGTAAGCCCAATGACATAAGACAGAGTTCCGACCAGGTGGGTGATACATTGACAACACTTTCACATCGAGTCAGGTGTTTAAAGAGCATCACACATCTGATCAAAGTGGCCTTCGAATAGAATGGCAATAGAACAGGTTATGATTTACAGTGAACACGTCTCCACAGTTAATATGGTTTTCCAAAATTATCTCCTCCCCTCATTTACGGTCACTTTTGCCGCTGACGTCATCATGGCATGCACTTTCCAAGGCACGGTGAATCTGGGTACCGAAATCATATCTGGAGAGCGAGAGGGAGTAGTCAACTTGGTCTATACGGACGATATTGCTCTGCTGCTTGACGAACATGAGTCCACACATGCTACGCGGAATAAGCATCGGAAGCAGGTCGTTTCTTTTGGCTTGCACTTTAAACCTTCACAAACAGCGTTAACTAGCCATTCGTTGTTCGAAATTAAATGGTCTCTAAGCCAGTACCGAGTAGTGAGTCGCAATCTCTAGAGCACCAAATAGAGCTTGTCATGTTGGCCTGGTTGTGGAATGCAGTACATATGCCCGATGACCGTCTATCAAAGAAAACTACGTTTCTTACCCCAAATCCCCATTGTTGAAAAGCTAACGAAGGTTAGGACACGACTTAGCGACCCAAAATGAAGGCGGCAGCTGTCAATTTGAGGGCTGTATGATCTATGCTCCTCCATAAATGTGATCCACGTGGTTCTCATTGAACGTGGCTAAGAACCCTACAGTATATGACACCAAATATTCCAGTATCGAACTTGTCGCCCTTTCTTAGCTGGACTGTTTAGCTAGCACTCTTATGGCAGTGGTTTTTGCTGCAGATGGTATGCGGTAAGGGTGTCTTCTCGATTGACATCCTCAGACCTGGTGGGATAGACCAGCACCAGAAAGTCGAAGTTACTTTTCTTTTTAACTCTTGAATTTCAACTGAATTAGCCTTTTGAATGTGAGTGATAATACTACTGCTATACAATTAGCCATGTTTTAGTTACTTACTAAAATTCAGTTCTAAAGGCAGAACAAATTAGCAATCAGTCGACGGGGTGACATGGGAATTAGCCATCTTGCAAGTCATTCTATGTGGGTTTTCAAGCTCTTTTAGGATGCATTAGAACTACTAGAATTGAGCTATTGATGGTGATCTCTGTTAGAAATATTCCATAGGCGACATTTTACTTCAAATATTTACGGTTGTTTTTGTGTTTTTTTTCCAAAAATTTGGCAGAACAACCTGTAAACTGTATGTGCCGAGTACAGCGAAATGCAATCACTACTCGTTGCGATACCGTAGGTTTTGCATTCAGCCGGTAGCTAGGTCTCCATAGCACTATGAGCCTCCGATCGTGAAATCTGTTCGCAATGCACGACGAACTCTGCGGTTATGTGCACATTTGTTGAGGACATTTTAGCATTTCTGAACTGCTTGCGTCTGCCACAACCATTATGGTGTTTCGGTTCACCGTAAACGTCGAAAAAGCCTAAATGTGCACCAACATACTTTTCGAAAACCATTGCCTGTTCGATTGCCGTACCAAAATTGAAGGATACACAGGAGACCAACCAACCACTTTGGTCATTAATACACAACCTGCAACAGCCTGCAACCATAAAGTTACCCTGTAGATGTTGCAGGCAATAAACCATACTTCTGAGGCAGATTTCATAGCATAGTGAACAGTTAACCAATAGTTACATTGAACCCATGTTTCCAATGTCTTGTTTTGCTTTCGCCTACTTTACCAAGCTCCCTCCTTCAACAAACTTAACCTTTGCATATTGGAATTCACAAACAATCTCAACCTTACACTGCAGATAGCAAGCGGCAAAATCACTTTCCCTCATCGACCGTACGAGTACGATAACAGTCGGCAGAGCCTGCTTACAACTGGGCTACAGTACTTCTGTCAAAACTAATATCTGTGTGTTGCGTAACATTTGATCTGAGGAAGAGACATAGCTGTCGAAGTCTATTTACTCCGGGACCACAATCACAAGAGTTGACGCTTTAAAACTAAAGAATCGCAGCTGGACTGAACGATAATGACTACGACTGAACTGGTACAGTTCAGTTCCAACTCCTGTATTTTTGAACTATGTTATGGGCCCAATGGTGCTTCATACACCTAGCTACATACCGTAGACGGATAATACCTTATCATCATCATCATCATCATCAATCATCATCATCATCATCATCATTATCATCATCATCAATCATCATCAAATCATCATCAAATCATCATCAAATCATCATCAATCATCATCAAATCATCATCATCATCATCATCATCATCATCATCATCATCATCAATCATCATCATCATCATCATCATCATCATCATCATCATCATTATCATCATCATCAGACATCATCGATACACCATATCGTACCCATCATCATCGTGGCGCTATGTCCTAAGTGATCAGATGCTCATGACCGAACGGTTAAGTGTTCAACTACTAGACGCCAGGTTGCGAATTCAAATCTCCACGAGGATACGTCAAATGTTCACTGATTCCGAATAGGGACCGAAGCAGTTGTGCAGTGCTTCCTCACTTACAGGATAAAATCTCGATTGAAAAATTACCAAGATTTCTCATGCCATCAGCAACCTTTGATAGCGTTGGACTCTTCTCATGTACCCTCTACTGAATCTGCCTGTACGAGAGTCTTCCAAGAATCTGACTTCCAAAAAATCAGATCTCTGGAGGCTATCGGATCTCCTTCAGGAACTGTTGATTAGCTAATACATAGTATCTCTAATACTTTGAAATTTTGCACAGCTGAGAAACACAAATGAGTTGGTGTATAATCGACAAAGCGATTCGGTTCACGCACAAATATCAGAGCACTTTTTCGGATCGCAGCCTGAACCACGCATCTGGCGCGGTGTTCCGTAGGGAAGAGTCCAAAGGCCGGTCATCCTCTCCTCTTTCGGTCGGTACCGCACACCGAAACACCCACTGAACTGTCTGAAACGTCCCAACGCTGCTCATGCGTATGACAGGGCCTGGTTGTCCTTTTGTTGACACGCGCCTCTTCAGGCCCAGGCCTGTGCGTTCAGCATGGCAACTCGAGTGGTCCCATCGCTGACTTGCGGAGTGTCCCGTCGTTTAGCTGTGTGGGCGGAGGAGTCTATTTCACTCATTGCGCTCAGGTGGAAGGGCCCTGTCAGCAAAAACCAAGCTACTGGTCTGATCAAACATCGGAGATGGAATGCATCACTGCCGTTGATGCCGTGATTATGGTGACATCATGCCGGCAAAGTGCGCATTTGATGCGCTGCCATATCCGTAAATATTCTCATGACAACTTTCCAATGAACCTGTGGAACAAATCGTTCGGAAAGTTTCAGGTTGCCCACTAATCGTGAACTCGACCTTTCTGTAGTTATCGACAGGGTATAGAAACAGAAAGATGAATTTATCGTCACGGCCTTCAAAAGTATAGTCAGCGCACTATTAAGTGTATGAGGCATGCTGGCTTCCTACAAAGCTATGGCGTAACGAAAACAATCTAACTGACGATTCGACATATATGCCCATTTGCATATGAATTTGGTTTTCATGGGTGACTCAACTGAATCCCAGCTGAATCTCTCGTTTATGATGTTCTTCAACTGAAGGTGCTGCGCATAGGTCACCATATATTTCAGTTGATACGATATTCGAGATATGGCAGAACACTTTCATGAAGGCAACTACTCATAGGGTTGCTGTCAAGGGAATTTCAGCAACCTTATGAGTAGTTTCCTCCAGGAGAGGTCTAACTGTTAGCTCAGAGCTTCATACAATGAAAATTGTGTAGCGTTTGGTATGCTTCTTTTCGGGCAGCAGCAGGCTTCTGCTGAGCCATTCTGATGGATCACGTGCCGGTGACGATAAGGCCTTATGAGCTCACGTAAGGTAGTCAAAAAACCCCTCGAGTTTTTTCTCATCATTTCTGTACTGAAATAGCACACCAAATGATAGTCAACTAAATGGGACTTCACGTATTTTGGGCTATCTCACGACAGTTTAGCTTTCATGTGGCAGTTCTCAGGACTAACTAGGATTTTGCTGTTGACTTTGAGGTGTACTGCCGATTTCCTCTAACCTGTCCTTAGACCTAAAACTGGAGATTGAACCCATCGTGTATTGATAAACTTTCTAGTAAAGCTTATTTTGTTGTAAATGCGGATTTCGTCCTGTAAATGAAGTCCATCTATGCTGAAAAGCCGCGAATCACTGTATAGCTGTTTCATCCTTATTGAAAATCATCAGCAGTGTGCATTCCACGAAACTCCATGGAGTCTCGAAACCTCGGCCTGCTGCAAGCAGTTCAGCGGCGAACGCTTCGGTCATCAGCAGCTGATCACTAGTGTGCTTAATTTGCGCTCGGAAACCATACAGCGCAAGCCACCTGTTTACGTGTTGGGTGACTCCACGACTGTCGACTTTCCAGATGAAAGGTTCATTCATCGTGTGAGTTATTTTTCCTCTGAGCTACTTATAGATTGTCTGTCTTTTTGCCTAGCCTTCCCAGGCACAGGCAATTGGGATAAAAATGGAATACAGCGTTAAAGGAGTGTCCCCCGTTGCTCTGCCGTTTTAAAATACGCTTCTGTATCTTGGCACCTCGCAAAAGGAGAAAGGAGCCTTCTGGTTTTGACCAAGCGTGTAGTACTGGGATCACTGGAGGGGTTCCCAGGTGAAAACTGTATACTTACTGCAAATAACCCCTTTACCCGTCTTCAAACACCTTGGGCTTTACGACAAAACGGAACAGCTGTGGGAATAACATGTCAAAACCACAAAATAACTCCCCATTAACCAGCATTCTCTGAAACTACGCTGGTAAACAATTACTGGGACCTTATCAAGCCAAGGACAACTGGTGTACCTAATACTGTCGACAATACATCATACATTTTATGTACATTCCGTTCTAAACTTCTATAGTAATATCATTGTATTCAGTGTATTTTGGTAACATTTAGTCACTGAATGGTAAACTCTACCCGAGCAGCCATCAGTTATGTATCCAAGATCCGCTGTATGTACAGGCAAAATTACTCACTTAAGTTGTTTGGGCCCTCGTTTCATTAAAAAGTTTGGGGCTTTTGGCAGAAACACACATATCATTGGTCACTCTGTTGCCCGTGCTTCCAGAAACCGTTGAGTTCGTTTACTGATTTGTTCCCTGCGAAGTTTGGTTGGAATTCGCGAAGTACTCAAATGAATTTCAGCTAAATTTCTCAAATCATTTGGGTGCAGGTAGAACATAAAGTTGACGGAAACTCGAAGACTGTACCAAACTGATGAGCCTCAAGAAGGGCGAAACCGGTCTTGGGCTACAGAACAGTTTTCAGCAACCTCATGACGGGCGTTTCTCCAAAAAATATACCGCCATATGTCGAATATAGTACCAGGTGAAACAAGAGGCATTCTTTGTGCAGCGCATCCAGTTGAAGAATAACATAAACGAGAGATTCAGGTGAGTCTCCCGTGAAAACCAAAATATTGTGCCATTGACTGTATTCCGCGAATGGAGACTTATTTTTGTTCGTCTCATCCAAAGTTGACACTGTTTTCGATTAGCCAACTTGGAGCTATTTGGAGGCGGTGAGTGAGCACTTCAAACTGCCTGTCCGCACTTAAGGACTGAAACTTGTTCTTTGATCTGCTGCTTGGGAGACAGACTCCCAGCTCGACCTGGCTCTTCTATTCTGCGTCTCCTTATCCGCACCTGGGATGCGCAGTATTTATGGCATACAGCCGCTTGTTTGTGAACAAAAATTTCAGGCGTTTCCTAAAGTAAATTTTACCTGATTCTAACAACATCACTCAATTCACTATTACAACACACTGTTCCTTTAATGAGGAGTGAAAAGTCATTGTTACAACAAGACTCGATCTGATTCTATTACACAAAGCGTAATAGATGAACACAGCCTCGAGTTAGATCTATTACGAACCTTTAGCAAGTCGTAATAGAGTAGTTTAAACGGCAAACATGCCGCTTCGATTACGACTATTCGTAATCAGTTTTTCAGGCTTCCGCCTGTTGGTGGCATTCATACGCATCCAGCGTATTGACTGAACAAATGTGTCAGTCTTTCAAAGCTGATCAACTTTGTGTCACACCCTCCGGTAGGGTGTGTTTACAAATGCCTTGGTTTTCCGAGAATTGTAGCAAATTTCTGTGCACTTTGTCCTCCACATATCACATGTCACTCAGCCCCCGAGATGTAAGGAATTATACAGGGGGTCAAAGCTTGTGTTGGCCGTTGTTCAATATTCTCTAGGATCACCCTCACCAGGATGACTACTGTCAAAACCAACTTCTTCGTAATCTCGTTCAAGGGCCGCCAAATCTTCTCGGGCTTCAGAAAACTCGCCTTCTTCCATTCCTTCGCCAACAAACCAATGTACAAAAGCCCTTTTAGTGTACATCAAGTCAAACTTGTGGTCTATCCGAGACCAGCATTCTGCAACGGCTGTCGTGTTGCTTAACATACACACAGCCCGAGGAACTTTAGCGAGATCTCCGCCTGGAATAACAGTTGGTGGCTGATAGTTTATTCCAACCTTAAACCCAGTAGGGCACCAGTCAACGAACTGGATGACTCGACTGGCCTTAACATTTGCAATAGCTAGGTTTACGTCCTTCGGCGTAACGTCTCCTCGGTACAGCAAGCAACAGGACATGTATTTCCCACGTCGTGGATCGCACAGAACGAGCTGATTGCTTGGTTCAAAGCAGGTATTGGTTATTTCGGCAACACTCATTGGTTCATGATGGGCTCTTTCGGTTGATGCAGTTGGGGCATAGACTGCAAGTGGATAATGAATCCGAGGATATGGTACAAGGTTAGTCTGGAATTCCATAATATCAACATTCAGTGGGCCTTCAAACCGTAAAGCAGCCGTTATGGAACTGACAACTTGTCCAAGCAGCCGATTAACGTTTGTGTAGCTTGGTCGGTCAACTTCTAACTTGTCCCTAGAAAAAATGTCAGTAAAATATCACAAGAACCTACCGTAATACTCGGTATAAAGCTTCGTTATCCACCATGAATGCACAGTCGGAGAGCTCAAGAGTTGTATGGGTGTTCAATATTGCATTGTATGGTTCCACTACGGCCGTGGATATATGTGGTGACGGATGAACTGCAAACTCAAGTTTGGAGATCTTCCCGTAGTCTACGCAAATTCGCTCCATGAGGAGAGAAGTAAAGCCAGAGCCTGTTCCGCCACCGAAGGAGTGGAATATTAAGAAAGCTTTCAGTCCTTCACACAAGTCTGCAAGCTGCCGAATTCGATCGAGCACCAATTCAATTATTTCTTTGCCTAACGTATATTGCCCTCGGGCGTAGTTGTTTGCTGCATCCTCTTTACCAGTGATTAGAGTTGTGGGATGGAACAACTGACGATAGGCTCCTGTCCTAACTTCGTCGACAACGCTTGGTTCTAGGTCAATATAAGCTGAACGGGGTACAAATTTTCCAGATTTGGTCTCAGAAAAGAACGTTTGGAAAGATTCATCATGCACATTCAATGTGCTGTATTCTTTTGGAAGAAGTCCATCTGGTTTTAGCCCATGTTCCAAACAGTAAAGTTCCCAACATGCATTGCCGATTTGTACACCTGACTGACCAATGTGCAAGCTGATGCATTCCCGCTATCAGTGAATTAAAACCAGTAAAAGATCATAGAAACACTGACATACCATTTTTAGGATTTGCTATTCGTCTGGTCTTCGGGGCCCAATCTACCACTCTGGCCAGTGTGTTGTATCAAGGATCGATGAAGGCCACTGAATATATCGATTATTCGAGTTGGCCTGCCGGCTGATTGGTTGAACTAACCAGCTGGTCTGTGTGTGCATGTGTGTCATAATAAGGAACACCGTCCTGATATATCACACAAGAACCCAAGCTTAACAGTTGAATTTGATAGCTTCTCAAATTTTGGTCATTGTATGCATGATCGGACGTCACGAATACAATAAAAATGTGCTCCCTTCCCATAAGGATTTGGAAGAGATTTCGTAGTAGAAAGGTGATCGCGATAGCATTGCATCCATATGTTGAACGAATCTTCGCCTGTGGGTTCCATTCGCTACATATAACATTTTCAACGCTGTGCGTAACTATGTCCTCGTATTATACGGTGGGTGAATGCTGAATCCTGATTCGGTACCAAGTGATTTCGTAACTGTCGACAGGCTCATCCTTGATTGTATTAAAAGCCACAAAAATTCTCTTCAAAATTAGGAGTGTTGATTTGTCGTGAGCGCAGTATTCACTTGTTAACACCACGGTGTTTTGAGTTGAGGTTGAACCATCTAGGTCAAATAAGGGAACGACCTCCCTGATTGTCTGAAGAATAGAAACTAGTCGACATATTTTACTGCGGACGAAATAAGCTGTATCTGACATGAACCTGGTTGTTGTGGCAGATCTTTCAGTGTGTGAATAAGTCTCCATTGTACTTTCAAGATTTTGTTCATCACAAGTATGATGAAGCACATACTGTTGACTTCGTGCAGACCCTAGGTAAGTTTGACGCAATTAGGTCACTTCTAATTAGAGTTATTTTACAAGATTAGGCATCCAACGGCAGTTTGCTTGATGGCAGGCCCAACCATCAATGCGCTCTCACATTCCGGAATGAAACTAGGCTAATAAGATGTGAAAGGAAGAAGCTAGTTATAACCAATGGAGATTACTCAAGGAACTGAATAATTCCCCCTTAAGGGTGTAAAAGTAGAAGATAACCAAAGCAAATACTCAGAAGTCAACACCTGCCCACTAAATAACTTCTGGAGTGGAGTAGCGGCAACACGCTCGCCTCGCATGTCAGATATCCGGAGTTCAAACCTCGGCACGACCAAAACACAAGTCCAATGCTTCTCCCCATTTGGTGTGGACTTACCAGAAAAACAACATTAGGACAGGAAGAGGACTTTTCAAATGAGAGTTAAGTGGTTTTAAGTTTTGAATATACAGTCCTCAATAATGAGCTCAGGAAACATGTCCATAACGTACGTTTGGTGCAGTTCACTTCCACTCCGTTAGAAGTTTTTCCCCTAAGATAGCAGTTTACAGATGCACCGAAAACTGTCGACAGCCTGCGAATTCAATTAAAATTGGAAAACCTCCATAGGCAATCCACGCAGCTATCTAGTACTGATTTGAATTTCAAGGCTGGTTAACATCATGAAACAATTCCTGTCTTACAGGAATCGGCAGGTCTGATGACCACTCAGCGAACAGCATCAGACTGGCAGCCAACTACATCGCACGAAACTAATTTTTGTCCATCAAACGGCGAAAAGAGTTTGCTGTTGTAATCGTCGACATAGGTGACTGCGTTTTACAAATGAAGGCTGTACTTCCTTACGAAAGAAGATTCCAACAGGATATTATGGTTGACAGAATACCAGGTCGGTAGACACCTTAGACCAGCACCTCCATAAGGAGTCATAATGGAGGCATTTGAGGACTGTTGGAACACAAACACCAAGAGAGAAATTTAAAGTCCGCTCCACTGAGCTCCATCTTCAACATGCAAAGTTCCGTATATCATAAGCTGACTTGGTGTCTAATGGTGTACCTGACACTTTGCAAAGCCTTATAACTCCACATTGCCTGAAGTATTCTGCGAAACCCTGCCGAGCCTTGAGACATTTGTCAATGTCCTCAAAGCCGGTCGTCTGTTGATGTCTACATATAATTTACTTATATCCCGTGACGTGAGACAGCTAATTGCTTGTGTGGCATTATGACCAGTCGGAACATCCAACTAGGTTTTGCAGTTGAAATGTTTAAAGATATTATTTTACCGTATGCGAAAAACATTGTTTTAATTTTGAAGGTTCCATTTATAAGCCGATAGGTGGTCCTCCTGTGGATGGTCCGTTGAATTCACACCTGGAATTTTTAATGAGGTAACAAGGCAAGTCTCTGTTACGATCAGTGACGCACTGCTGCACAACCGCCAGGCTAGTGATGTCCTAACCTCTCAGGCCAGCGTCCGTTTGGTTTCTACATCATTATTAATTTGCAATTCCATATTTCTGTCTTTCGAACCGGAATTCAATCACAACTGTTCAATGAGACGCCTCAGCAAAGTCATTTAGCGTATGACTGCGTTTGGAGGCCCTTATATTCAGTTCATAAGCTCTGTACCCAAAAGAAATACAAACCCATTCCACCGAACCAGAAGAATGTTGACGACAGAGACGTTGCCAGAAAGTCGGAATTTTTTTAGAACAGTTCCTCAAAGCTAAAAAGTAGGCTTAAAAGTTCGTCATACGCAGTAGCGAAAGACCACAAAAACGAGTCACACCGCACCCAAAAAGAATATATTCATGTGACGGCCATTGAAATGCAGCCAAATAGCAACAGATATCAGCTCTTAATTACATCTACCCCGCGACACAGCTGGGGCTGTTTTCAACCATTAGGAGAATTGCACTGCATTGTAGTTATCCACGATCGTCCAAACCCATACTTCACTTCACCTGTAGTTTTGGTAATGAACGACCGACGGAGCTCCTTCTGAGACCATTACGAGCCAGCCAAGCAACCGCACGCAATACGACCGACCACACAAACCCCTGGGCCGCAGGATGTCCAACACATAATTTAAACAGTTCACCTGTGTGACCAATGCAGTTCACTCTCGGCCTCGTTGCACAATTAGAACTTAAGGCATAAATGCATACTAGTCAAAAGTAGATGGTCGATCTTGCTCGTGCATAAACGCGTGCCTACCCTTGAAGTGCGCCTACAGCTCCGACCCCTGAAAGACAATTTTGCTTTTCCGAGTCCTCCTCTGCTATACGCCTATCTTGTGTCCTACGACAAACTAAAGCGAGTGAAATGCTGACAGTCCATGATTTGTGTTTTTGCCGTGTGAAACTGACAAAGAGAACTTAACGTCTCGTGATATCCGATGATTGGTGGAATGTCAATCAGCTCTTGCCATATCGTACGCACGCACTCAATGCCATAACTGGTAATTTCAAACACCGGTATGTGCTTACAGAGTATCCACACACCCGATGGATGTTGGGGTCAAGAGGAAAGTTGCAGACTCTTCTTCAGTTGTGTTTCTTAGACTGAATGCATAACCTAAGGATGATAGGTGGATAAGAGATGATGGATGTTGTATTCGGAGGGAATGAGGATTAGTTGTGAAATTCATTAAGCCATCCCAGGTGAAGGATTCTAACATAAAAGCAACAAACTGCACCGCATGGAAGGGGCTGCGAGGGAGTGCACTCGACTATCCTGTTATTTCTAATTTCTGACCAAACAACATAGTTAGGAGGCCGATGCTCGGTTGTGGCTATATTGGAATGTATTCAGCCCTGTCGCACCAACTACCAAAATTGGTCCAGTCAGAATCGATACGCGTTGTTCTTGATTTCATAACTGAATTATCAGTCTCGTTAACTGTCCTCTTTCTTCAACCTAACCAATGCTGATTCCACTCAGCAGGTAAGCGACAAAGGTAAGCAATCGGGATCACTCTGCACCTGTCCTCCATTCAGTCGGTTACTATGCCTAATTCTATTACCACTCTATATATTATTGATCGTTTTTGCAACCATGATGAAATCGATATGCTGTGTTGTTGAATGAAATCACATCCAGAAGTATACATCTGAAAGCACCCTATGGACAGTGACCTTCTGAAGCCATGATAATGATTTGAGATGGCAGCTGCACTTGTGCGGCGGCCGAATAGCCTGTGCAAAGAGCGAGCGAAATTGAAGTTGTTTTTTTTGTTCAGCGCACTCAGTGAATTTGCCGGCAAATTCAACCATCTGAGGCGACCAAATGATTATTCAGGAATTGTGGGGGAATTTAGTTGGGGATTTAGTTGTGAGCTACGTGAGAGGTTAGGAGCTTTAACAGCCTGTAAAGCAATTTCTCCCGGAAAACCTCCAAGTAGCTCTTTCTTGTCACCCTCAGATCATTCGCCGTTGTACCATACAACTAAAACCGACCAAATATATCTCCAACCGTAGGAAATCCGGAAGGCTGGCTACGTCGAGGGCTATGTCCACGAATAAAAACCAGAATGAATTATGACACTGAGTGATAGAATCCTAACTGACGAGCTTTCCAGCCGATTAGAAATTGTGCAGGTATGTTGGCAGTTAATCTACAGGTAACTGAATGGATATAGTAAAGGTTTATCTGGAGGGCTAGAATCTGGTCCAATAGACGGTGAGACTTAATGTTGGCATCCAGTGTAGTGCTACTAAACCTGGTACTTTTGCCTTGGGCCTGGAAACTCTAGGCTCTGTGAGATAGAGTTTTTATTTCTGAATGGTTCAGTGAGAACATCTGAACGCCAAAAACCGATAAGCTGGCTTCCATTGGGAGGCCAGTTTAACCTGGCCGTCCATGCTTCGCCCTCCTAACTAGTAGGCAGGTATTTCTATTCGTGTTTTGAACTGCATCGACCTATTGGACCTGTTTCTCAAGCATGTTAGGATACTTGCTCTAAAAATGTGTAGTCAGGCACTACTTGCTAGGCGGTGCCAATGGATGAGGTTACAATGCATTACTCCGACTTCATTGCAAGGAAACCCTACACGCAGACTTTATTCGTCGTTACGCTGTAACCAGTTTAAAATATCTCTAGCCTTATACCGAAGATTAAATCGGTTTTTAAACTGTTGGGACATTTATCCTGACCCCAGTCAATCTAATGTTGCAAACTGGCTGCTTGGATTGGCGACTATGCTCATAAGGATGCCGACTGACTGCCTCACTAACGGCCCGTTTAGTTACCTCCAAGTACGGATGATTTTGTACAGAAATCAGTTGGCATGGCAAGCTCAAACCAGCATAAGACAATAATCCTACGCGCCTAAAGTGAGTTAACCGAACATCATCAGCTGTTCGGTTCCTATTCGTCTAGGGTACCCATATGGATCAGGATGTACTGGACAGTTTGACTTATGCTCAGACAAGTTAACTCACTGATTTTCATCTTTGGTTTGCCATCGTGTTTACGAAAGTCACTTCGGATCTATTCACACAGAAGGAATTTGATGAAGAGTTCATACCATTAGGCAAAGTGAACAAAGACAAGTGCTTTTGTTTAGATATTCTTCAAAGTCGTGATTTCTACAAGATGAGGCTTGTGTGACGAAGACGCCTTTTTCCTTGAAATAATTTAACGGGACCTTTATTTGACCACCCAATAGACCCGTATAAGTTACAGGTCTGCAAGTAGCCAGTTAGCAGTTGCAACTCCTCTGTCGGGACAGTCGTGACGATTCACGCTATTAACACAACCATAGTGTTAGGAATACGACCAGTTATTGGAAGCATCCCTTGGCTTGGTTACCTAACTGCGAGAACATTGCAGGAAAAAAGGCGGTAGTCCAAAACTTAATAAAGGAAATTCACTTAGAGGAAGCGCTTTGATCCCGTGGAGGGTCTATCTCATTCGGTAGCATCATTCCAGTTGTGATCTAGTTTCAATGAACCTGTTTTCAGCTGGATCATTTCGACAAACGTTGGTTTTCATACGTGTTTTTCTCTCATAACAACCGGTTTATTCCGAAAAGCCTGCTTACTAATTAACTTCTTACCGAGTGTTGAGTAATATCATTAAGATGGACTTGAATATATAAACATGGCGTACGACCTCACTTTTGTAGAACGTGGAATCAGGATGATGGGCGCATGACCGGGAAAAACAACCTTTATCCAACGACGTGGTAGGCGCCAGACATAAAAATTGCTCAGAAGACATCATTCCTTGCTATTAAAAGTGCTGAGATTCACGTTCATCACTCTCGTTTGAATAGACTTCCTCTCCTGGCATAATTATTCTAGTGAGTCCACACCAAAGGTGGGAAACACTGGACTCGTGTCTCTCTCTTATCGGAGCTCATCAGCAGTGCATATCCTTGGCTGTGTCGGGGTTTGAATTCCAGATACCTGATAAGCCACCGGATGTGTTACCACCAATCTACCAGCACAAACTGGACGCCACTGAATTATCACGTCTGAACATTCGAACGTGCTCACGTTTGAGGGTGTGCAGCAGGTTTCAGGCGGCCCCAACTGACTAGGAACCCGACAGGCTGGGCAGTCGATCGACACAACCAGCACGGTTACTGGGTTATCGTTCGAGGAGTCAAGCAAACCAGTAACACTGCTCAAGAGTGAACACGTTCCCTCGTTAGACGCAATAATTCAAGTGCGTTCAGCGTGCGCGGCTGGAGTAGTGCTAATATGCACTCGCGTCGCATGTCAGATATCCGGAGTTCAAACCCTGGCACGACCCCCTTTTGTGTGGACTCACCGAAGTAATTATGCTAGGACAGCAGGAGCACTGTTCAAACAAGTGATGTGATCATGAATGCTACACATCCTGCTACCACCTGCAGCTGAAAAAGTGTTAGCTATGGATGCCAGTACAGCACCGCTATCTGTGATCCTGACATGTAACAAATGTTTCCCTCTTTCTCTACTCCAACATTGTGAGTGTAGGTCAATCGGATTCTTAGGCCATTCTTTTTTCATGCTACGGCCACCTCTATAATGTCAGTCATTTTCGAGGCCGTACTAAAGAGGGAGTCCTAAGGCGAAGTACTAGCAATCTACTGTTTCTGATATTCCCATGAACATGTAGTACCAGGAACCTGAGAGCTGAGCAGGCTCTTACAAGCTGTGAAAAACGGTGGCTTATAGTTACTGAAATATTTAGGAAAGATAACACTAAAACTCCCTCCGGCAACCTCCTTCCCCTGAATAAATACTACTTTCTGATAAAGATCATATGCCCCCTATATCCAAGATGCCCTCGGCAATATATTTGGCCGGAAAAGTTCCTCTCTGTCCTGGTGGCCGAAATAACAAAACCGGACTCCCAAAGCGTCACTAGTTTGAAACAACCGCATTTAAGAATGGCCTGTGAAGTAGCCCGTTAAGTTTATCTGCAAAGCGTAGTTGGATATGGATGTATGGCACGAACCCAACCGTGGATAGCTCTATAGAATCGGACAAAATGTTTGAAAGTGTCTCCTGAAGATTGATACAAACGTGTCAGATCCGGTGACACGTTGAAGAATAGCCATTCACATTGATTTTATTCAGCTACTTAACAAATGGTCTTCAGACAGGCTTTGAGTTAACTAACCACATATTTGTCATAGATGGTAAGTCGATCACCACGTATGCTTTGGTCAACGAGTGCTCAAGAAAAACAACCCGTAGGCGACAGACCTTGATAAGGCAAACTGCAATATGACAAGCTTTTGATTAAGCTAGGTGTGTTCCATCGATTCCAACCCCACGATTTATGGATTTCGGAGCTCGCTCAGCACAGTAACCAGCTAATATGGCCCCCAAGCTGGACAATGGTTCCGCGACTCCAGGTCCTACTGACCAAATGTTCTGTGAACTGGACCTAAATGGAGAGTGGCGTCACGCGGCGCAACGATAAAGCACGTGGTAACCTGAGTTACTGCAGTCAATTGAGGTTTATGCTAGAATGGCTTTGCTAAGCTCCAAAGCATGGTTACTAAAAGTATATAATTTCTGGGGTACAGGACGATATTAGGCCTTCAATGGAGTAGTCAAGAAGTGCAAATCAGCAGATCTATTTTCATATACCTGCGTAAATAGGAAAGCCCTTCGCCGCGGAGTTGTTTATTAGAAAACACCAAATAAACAGTCACAGACTATTGGACAGGAAAGTCAAATTCTCATATGCACCTTGTTTTTAAAAAAACTGAATATCCGTCTTCTTCTTGAACGCGTCTTCTTGAACTCTCTTAGATATTCATTGACTATCACGCAATTGTAAACGAATGCTGCAAAGCAGTTCCACAAATTCCGCAATAAATCCCACCTTCCATTAGATCAAGGTGGAGTTAAGAGAAAACACATATTACTCACATGCCTCATCAGTAGTATCCACCGTTGCACACCTTCCTCCTTTAAAGGTCGCTTGCATTCCACCGATTTCCATTTACCTCCGTTAGGTCGGCCCCGGCAGCTGGTCCATCCGGCAGCTCTTCGGGTGTATCATGCCACCTCCGAAGCTGAGTCACATTTACTCTTTTCGATCCCCGACCGTCTTGAATTGTATAGACGTTCCCCCGGCGGTTGGTAACGACAAACGGGTCTTGCCATCGACTGCCCAGCTTCCGCGACCCCAGTCCACTCCTTCCAGGATTCTGATGATCTTTCCACTTGACCTTTACGTCTATGGGGAATGGTCGTGCCTTTCTACCTGCCGTTTTCTGTCTAGTCCTTTCCTGAACGGCAGACAAGTTTTCTCGAGCTTTCCTCCTTTCCTCTCCTAGCTCCTCTGGAGACAAGCGTGTTGCCGGCCACAACCCAATTTCCTAATCAACCGGAAGGCGCGGATATCGACCGTACATCAGCATGAACGGGGACTTGCCTGTGGTTGGCTGTATGGAAGCCCGATGAGCGAGCAACACCATCGGCAGGTTCACTTCCCAATCACCTCCTTTGGCCGCTAGCCACTCCTTGATCGTTCGGTTATTGCGTTCTGTAAGACCATTTGTTTGCGGGTGATATGGTGCCGTCCTCAGCCGTCTGATGCCCAGCTTCTGCAAGCAACTCCTAAACTCTTCG
Source organism: Opisthorchis felineus (assembly GCA_004794785.1). Lineage (NCBI taxonomy): Eukaryota > Metazoa > Platyhelminthes > Trematoda > Opisthorchiida > Opisthorchiidae > Opisthorchis > Opisthorchis felineus. The sequence goes on from SJOL01002419.1 coordinate 972,824, forward strand.
CTCTCGAAGCAAGGCCCTTGATCCGTTAGAATCATTTTTGGCACCCCGTGGTTGGCCACGATGTGACGCATTACCACTCCGCTGATTGTCGTCGCCCGTTGGTTTGGCACGGCTGCCGCCTCGACCCACCGCGACAGGTGTTCTGTCATCACCACGATATACTGATTTCCACTGGTTGTCACCGGAAAGGGGCCCATGACGTCCACAGACCATAACTCGCCGATTTCTGATACAGGAATGGGTTCCATGGGATTGGTTACCCCTGTCGTATCCCCTTTCATCAGTTGGCACCGCTTACAGGACACCACATAATCCATCACCTCACTTCTCATTCCGGGCCAGTAGGCCCTCTGCCGAAGTAAGTCGTATGTCTTGGTGCACCCTGTGTGTGCCATTTCGTGGCATTCGACGATCAGCTTCCTTCTCAAGACGCGAGGTATTACGGGCAGCACAACATCAGAATCAGTGTCGTTCCAAGAAATTATGCCAGCCTCACTGAGACTCAATCTATCAAAGTGACTCTGGAACATTTGCAATTCCTTGTCTCCGTCTCCGTTCTCAATATTCCGTCCATCCAACAAGGAGGCTGCAACCTTCCGTAACACAGGATCCTGCCGTTGGAGTTGCACCAACCTCCCGGGATCCAGTTCGACGACGAGGCTATTGGCACCGATCATGATCCTGGGGGCCTCATCTTCAGCCTCTGGTCTTGACAGCCAATCAGCCAGGTGATTCTCCTTCCCTGGCACGTGCCGGATCGTAAAGTCGTACTCTTGCAACCGGAGTGCCCAGCGCGCGAGCTTTCCGCGAGGATCTCTGGTGGTCCTGATCCACTCCAGGGGTTTGTGATCAGTCTCGACATGAAATCTTTGTCCAAGCAGGTATGGCCTCCACTTATCCAGGGCCCAGACGATCGCTAAACATTCTTTCTCAATAGTCGAGTACTTCTGCTCAGCGTTAGTCAGGACGCGACTGGCATATTCGATAACTCCATGCCTCTGCTTCAGGACAGCGCCGATACCGCGGTCGCTAGCGTCCGTTGCAACAGTAAACATCTCTCCGACCCTGGGCAGTTTGAGGGTCAGTTGCTGATCCAGCATGCGCGCTTTGACACGTTCGAAAGCCTCGTGTGCTTCCCTGGTCCATTCGAACTTCCGATTTTGCCCAAGCAAGTCGTACAGTGGAGCAGCAATCGTGTTGAAATCTTGGACAAACCGGCTGTAGTATGCTGCTCGCCCAAGAAACTGCCGTAGGGATCGCTTGGAATTGGGAACAGCACAGTCCTCGATCTTTGCCAGTTTTTCTGGCAGTGGGCTAACCTCTCCGTGACCCACTTTATGCCCCAGCAGTGTCACTGAACTCCGAGCGAGCTGTGTCTTGGCTTCATTTATCCGCAGGCCCGCCTCCCGGATACGCTTCAATACGGCCTTCAAATGAACTGCGTGCTCTGGTTCCGAATTGCTGTACACAACGATATCATCCCCGTACACGGCAACATTCTGTAGACCCTTCGTTAAACGAAGCATCAAGCGCCGGAATGTGAATGGTGCTCCCGACAAACCAAACGGCATCCGTCTAAATTGATATTGGGTGTCCCCAACGGTGAACGCCGTTTTCTCCCGGTCCTCCGCCTTGATAGATAGTTGCCAATATCCGGAACGCAAGTCGAACACCGTGAAATATCGGGAATGCTGGAGGGAATCGAAAATATCCGCCACCGAAGGGACAGCTACAACCCGATTTACGGTCAGTTCGTTCAAACGCCGAAAATCCACGCAGAACCGATACTTTCCATTTGCCTTCTTTACAAGCACAACCGGGGAGTTGTATGCACTGTTGGCCTCCTCAATTATGCCATTTTTCAACATCTCCTGCACTTGCTTATGGACCTCCTCCCGTAGATGGAGCGGCAGCGGACGGGGTCCGTAAGGTCGAAAGCATTCAGACGAGAGCGGAATTTCGTGTTCAATCCACGAGCAGAAGCCAAACGGATCCTCTTCGCCTGTGAACAATTCGGAGTATTCCTCGACCACGGATTGTACTGACGGCATGTTACAGGACGGAAGCTTTCGGACATGCAGCTCGTTCACGGCAGTGCTTGGGTAACCTTCAAGCTTGACTGCGCCATACTTGGTCACCAGTTTTCCCCGCTTGAGATCAACCACGGATTCTGTGCCCCTGAGAAAATCTGCTCCCAAAATTGTCTGCTCAATGTCTGGGCTGATAAGGAACTCGTGCTGCACGGACCTGTCGCCTAGGCGCATTGAGTGCATTGACAATCCGTCAATTTTCAGTTGGTATCCACCCACTGCTCTTACGGCTAGCGCGCACGGTTTGCATACAGCTTCGTTCCCTCTCCGTCTCAGCGATACCCCTGCTCCCGTATCAATCAGACACAGCTCCTTCTTCCCGTCTATCTCGACAACGGCCTGTATAGTAGCCTGTGTGACTGCACTGATCGCAACCCACCCGGGAAAAGAGGAGTAGTCCAAAGTTTTATTATGTACAGGTGGTCGGGTATGAGGGCATTGATTCTTCCAGTGGCCATGCATGCCACACCTGTAGCATCGGCTCATTCGAGCGTGCCTCCGAGATTCCGTCTTGATGGATGCAAGCTGTTTGGCGAGTTGGTCCGCTTTGTTCTTCAGGTCCTCCACTGTTGACTGGTCCCTGTTTTTCTGCGACTGCAACGTGGCCAGCGGTGCCTCAGCCAATTCCCGTGCCAGATGCACCAGGTGCTCCACACTCAACTGGCCAGTTGCTCATGCCAACCGCAACTGGGCACCAAGCGCAGGCTGCACACCTTCGACGAACTGGTCGGACAGCAACTGCTGGCGCGTCACTCCGTCCAGTCCCGGCAAGGCTCGATCCAACGACTGCTGAAGGCAAGCGAAGAACACTGTTGGGTCACATCCACGTCTCATGCTGGTCGTCTTGAACCGCCTCATAGCCTCCTGTCGGTCGGCCGGTGTGTCGAACTCCGCTGCAAGAGCTTCCTTCGTGGCGGCCCAGTCCATCTTCCGAGGGCCCCTTCTGGCCGCATCCAGGGCCGCCTTCGCTCGGCCTCTGAGGAGGGTCTTCAGTGCCACCAACTTACCCCTGTCGGTCTCCACCCCAGCCGCGACATCCTCGAAATCCTCCAGGAAGGTCTGCACATTCCCGTCCTCAGAAGGTCGTGACCACGGGATCTTCATCCTTATCCTGGTCACGGCACCAAATATAAGGAGGAAAGCTTTCGAAAATTCTCCTTTGCCGAATGGATAGGATGTACTATTTATCTATTCCGCTAATTCCACCGTTTTTTCTCACGTTACCTTTATTTCTTGTTTGACCTTGATTTCTGCTGTGTGCAGTGCAGCGTCAAATCACGCTACTTTGCTGGGAGGATATTGGGCAGCAACGCAACACTGACACAGATAGTGAAAGGAAAGGGGTGATGTTGTGGCCATGTATTGATTATAAGACCAATTTTGGTGTTGGCTTTGGTGGAATCGCTTTTGGTGAACCAAAAACCTGGTAAATTTCCTGGAATGTCAGATTACACTGCGAGCTTTCCTACACTGCTCCTTAGTAGTTCCCTGTTCCTACTCAGTCCTTTGTTGTTCCACAAAAAGTGGAGATGTTTCAGTCTGGAAGATTTATGTACTTTTGGCCGTTACATATGGAGAAGCCACCACAATGCCAGCTAAACGAACGTACCAGCTGTGTACGCGTGTACGAGGTGAATTGACACTCATCAGTTGTGTCGGGATATTTGTCCGCGCCAACGCACTGGCATCCTCTGGGCACACGAGTGGGGCAGGAACACCTTAGGATTGTGTCTGCAACCGGAGTTCCATCGCTGTTAGCTTTATATGGCAACCTTACACATTTCACCGACGATATCTAGGCCAAACTCCCAACCATCCCAGTTACTGGTAGAAAAGTCTGTCTACTAAACCACTCAAAAATCCTTCATAGTTAATACCCGACGGTTATCTGCCGTATTTACTGTGAAAATGCCAAAATTTGGCTGACTTGAATATATATCGAACATTTTACTGGAATGAACTTGAAAAGAACGTAGAATATAATAATCCTGATTTATTTCGCTGTTTTTTAGGCACACAGTGCAAACAAAACGGTGAGCAAAAAACGAAAATACAGTGCGGCTGTAGAAAGAACTGATTCAAACCAACTGCTTTCTAATGAGACACTCAGTTTCCGGAATAAATTTCGGCTTGACGTTCTGTGTAAATGCTGTGGAAACTCAGCAGCTTACAGTTCCTTGTTATCCAGAAGAATATGTAACAAACTTGCTTTCAGTTGTTCTAAATCAGAAGCAATGAGACCACTTCACTGGGAATAAAATATGCATTCCATCAAAAAATCAACAGTATATAATCGCCGCCTAGTTTACTTGCCTCTTTAGACGTCTGACGATGACAAGCTATGGATCTGAAGCATCACTACAGACGTATGCCAAACAGGAATGTTTCCAAAATGAGACAGAATAAAGAACCTGTCATTTTACAAACTGATAAGGGTTCCGGAGTCGTTTGGTTAATCAGAGCAGATTACTTTTTAAAAAAATGGACTGTGTTGTTATTAGTGCGTCGAAGTTTCAGAAGTACCACAAGAGTGATAACCCTGTGAGGCATGAGAGATAAATATCATACGAAATGCAAACCCTAGTAGAGAGAAATTTCGTCGTCGAAAGTACTGGTCCTAATCTACGAAACCACTTGGAGCGCAGTTACCGCAGCTCGCAGACTCCAAATATCACACAAGGTGGATGCACCTCAGCACAAGCTGGCACACTAGTTATTGAGGATTTTGAAACCAAACCATGATCGGCCGTCCACGAATACAGTACGAGACAGCTTACAGCCAGCAACGCTACTGTCCAGTATAAACGTTCAGCAAAAGTATGTTACCATTGTGGGTATCGTCTTCCTATTTACTTATGTCCCATTAGATGGAACAGTGAATTTTATGCGTGGTTTTGTTGAATCCCACGGAATGCAACCTGATATACCCGTTATTGAACTGAGGTGCTTGCTTCCATTACGGACAAACTGACGGAGAGCCATTGGGTAGTACACTCGAACCAGTTTTGACGGACATCTTTATGGTTAGTCTGGGAGGAAAAGCGGGAGTTTTCAACAGTCTGTTAGTCACGTGGATGATACCTTGACAGTTATTATATACCCCAGTATCCATAAAACTCCTTCAAGGCCCTCATCAGCTTACATCCTAATGTCAAAACGAACACTGAACATGAGAATAAAGACCGGATGTGATGTCTGGATATCAGATTATACCATCTCGATTAAAAAAATCTGCAGGTCTCTCTATTGCATGCAAGCTTGGACTGCACGCTTCACCCCATTTTGTTCCGATGAGGTAAAAACTAGAATTAGTGCAAACTCTGTATGAGGCAACCAACCGGATGTACTCATTACTTATTTCGCTTGTACGGTTGTTCACTGGTGTACGTAAACGCTACAAACGTCCTAAACTGTATACCATCCTGTCAATTTCGAAAATGGAGTGTTTCTCCGTCGAAATTTGAAGATGAAATCATTGAGGTTTTGGAATGTCATCTCGTCTTGCAAAATCGGTCCTTCTCTACACCCGCAACTGCACTCACGGCGCACCATGCAAAGTGCCTCTACCACTATCGCTCCATGTGTGGGAGCTTGGTCATTTAGGTGGACAGAACGAAAAGGCAACTCGGACTAAGGATTGCCGGCCAAATTGAGAAAGCCTTTAACGGAGTCAAATCACCGCCTTTCCAAAGCTAATCAAAGGTCACCCGACTGGCTACAACCAGCATCATCTATCACTCGACACCTATCGGAGACCAGTACGAACAGGGACAATGCACCCGAGATATCACTGCACACAGTTAAAAGGTAGTTCTGTCGATTCGTCTGAGCTGTTGCCGTTGCAAACTGGAGACCGGAGATGCGTAGACAGAAACTGTGACGCTACTCTGGTCGTTTGGACGCTGGTTTTGCACTAATTTCCATTCTCATTTTAGTTTAGTATGTTGACTATATTGCGCACCTGAAGAGATGCACCCAAATATATCCGGATTATTATGCAAACATAAAATAATGTGTGATGTAAAAATGTGATTCTCTTTTCTATAGAGGAAAAAGTTGGTAGCTCAGGTAGCGTAAATGGTTTGCTTGCTGTGCCGGGCAATTTGATTGCAAACGTTTCATTACCAATCGAGGTGACATCATCAGTGCGTCGTTAGGGAGCGTAGTGGTGCGTAGCGATGGGTTGGTGGTTGTGCCAACACCTTAACAATCACGTCAGTGCCACAAGTGTGAAAGCTTGGCGAACGATTCCTGGCCTTCTCAATGAATTGATTTGGTCTTTCGCACGGACTTATGTAGCTGCCCAGACAGACGAACAGATCTACCACATCGATCGGTTCACCTGAAAACCTACAGGTTCAAAACGCCTATCGAGCTGTTCAGCAGAATTATTTAGGTTATTTAAAACAGTTTGCATTCCTAAAGGCTTTATCCAGGGAGAGTAATCCCATCGATGTACTCGATGTCCATGAGCGAACTCCCCAGTAGTATTTTGATCCCCGATGTGTTAGAGGCAGTTAATGAAGATTCATGCAGCACACCGATTAGGAAGTCAAAGAGAAAGGGTGACATAAGAAACGCATTCCTGACACCACTGGATGTGGTGAAGTCGTGAGAGAATAGCGCGTAGACACGTACGCGTTCACTGGAGGAGGCATATAGGGCCTCTATAACAGACAATAACTTGCCTTCAGACACTGCTACAGTTTTCGACGATTTGAGATCGAGAAAAATAACTATTGATGGTCGTTGGAAGGAGCGGCGCAGTTCCTGTGTTTGCCGCAGAGTAAAGATAAGGCTGATGCAACCCCAGCCAGGGCGAAACCCAACTTGATTCTCGCAAATCTGAATTTTTCCATGACGGATCAGCTTGCGCAGGATAATACCAGGGAACATCTTGGAAGTTATAGCCACTAGGTTGTTGCCCCGATGATTTTCGCACGATGTTCATGTACGCTTTTTGAGTATAGGGAATCACCGACGAGGCGCTCTATTCTGTTGAAAGTTTCTCCTCATTCCAGGCACTTTGTATTAGGGTCGTTAGGACAGCCACAACAAAGCGTGTAAAGGTACATGGTCACGCTGAAACAATGCGATTTCGCTCTTTAAATCCATTGTCGGTGGCGGACTGATGTCAACGTCTAACTAGGGTTCAGTAAGTCCTTCCAAAGGGCGAGTTTATGGGGCCCAGATGAACTGTTCTTCATAGTTCTCAGCCCATCGTTCAAGACAACGTTTCTGGGAATGGATTGAGGTCCCATCCTTTTTGGTGATAGTTTCACCAACCCCCACCCTCCTCGGATCATTCGGTCGGATTAGCTAGGAAGAGATTTTTCACCGTTGTAAAAACCATTCTCCACTTCCCGAGCTTTTGCGATTCACCAGCGCTCTCTGTCAATCCTTAGGCCCTTCCTCATTCCGCATTTAAGGGATCTGTGTGCGCCTTTACCGTCGTTTGTTGCTGGCATAGTTTTCCTGGATTCAGTCAAAGCTGCTGATCATGACCTGATTCGGTGTCCATTGGGGTGTATCAGCATCTTCCGTCAGATGGTCTCAAAGGTTTTGATCATGGCCTCCTTCACCTTTCCCCAGTCGTCATTCAAATCACCATTATGCCCATCGAATTCTGGGAGCTTCTTGCCCATCTCAGTTCGAAATTGTTGAGCTACGGATACTCCTTGAAGGTAGTGAACTAAATGGCTTTGCAACATCCGATAAGCTTCAGAAGGAACAACAATCTTGTATCGAAGCTTTCCGCTAGTAGCTGATTACCAAACAGTCCGACTGAGTCCATGAGTGGCTTGCATTTGGTGGCGTTCAAATCTCACATTGGGAGAGCTTGTGGTGAAAGTTCCTGCTGGCTAGAAAGAAACGATGTTCAGCACGTAACTGAAGAAGTCGTTCCCCATTATTCGTGCGGTGAGCGTCAACCTCGAATCGGCCGCCAAGGTGGGCTTTTTCAGGACATAGTAGGCTGACCTACGGATTCATATCACCTGTCAGAATCACTGTCTGTACTTTTGCTGACCGAACCAACCATGACAAATCTCTGTACAGGCTTTCTTTCTCAGTCTCAGAATTTCCTTCTGTAGTGGTGTATGCTGACATAACAAACAAAGACACACTGTTTATCACATCGAAGTGCATTGGCCTTGATTGAAACAGTCAACCTAAAAGCTCAAAAACGGCTGTTTACTAGAATCCGAACCACTAAGTCGCATTCGGCTCTGGGGCTACCCCTACACCGTAGATACCACAAGCCAACGAACTACGGTCACCATAAACCCGAAGAGCAGGGTACAAGGAATCTGGGTTCGTCCCCAGCGGTTTGAGGTGCATGACCGAACTGGGGTCATGTACGCGTGTCTTAGAGACACAACACACTTCGATCGACAGAGGGAACAAGGTGTGAGCAAGAGCTACGTGTTGCCCAATTTGTCATAGAGTACGGAAGTTGAAAGCCACAATGTGGAATAGATCTCTTGAATCTAATAAGGATTTACTTTGATTTATTTGACTGGGCAGAAGCTCAGATATGGAGCAAAGGTTAGGTAGTTGTCAGCCAAGTGAATCAGAATAACTTGGACAAGGGACGTGCGGAAAAGTGTCAGCGAATGAATAGCGTTACCGGAAAGACGCACTAGGCCCTTAGAGGGGGCGGTGAAATTAATCCACCTGTTTCAAGGTGAGTATGCAAATTTTGCATCATACTCTACTCATCGCAGTTATTTAGAACCATCATAGGCATAACATCTGGTTTATGATCCTCAAGATCACTGCAACAGTCGTTACTGTGTGACCCCAGTGATGATGCGTAGGGCGGATGGTAAAATTTTGATGAATAAACATCCCCATAAACATGGTTTTCGGAATATACCAATCAAAGACTTGCTGAGAACATGCGATACGGTATTTGTTCTGTGCAATCATTTATTTATCAAAAAGTCATGGATCCTCGATCGTTTCAAATGGCCGATAAGGGTTGCGACAATGGTTCACTCCATCAGCCTTTCGAATACTAAACTATTCTCAAGAGTGGAGCGTTTTACAAAGTTGAGTGCTCTACCTGCATCATCAGGGGTTACGTTTTCCTTACCATCTTCGTGCTTCTCCTCTTTATGAAGAGAAACATTTGTTCTTCCTTACACTTCTACACCCAATTATGAAAGCTGAGCAAAAATTAGATTGTTGTGTTGAAACTCACTTCATTGATTTCAAGGTCAGTCTCTTCCATATCCTGACGAAGTAATATATCGTCGATTTTGACGTGGTCGGAGCATTTTTTTAGTTCTGAATGGTTTTCCCAACGGCTGTCATCAAGTAACATGAATACCAGTTTTCTGATGAATTTTATTACCATATCCGAATGAACTGGGTCCCAGGCTTGTCAGGTTGGCTATATTACTCATAGCACATTCGAGCAAAATTTGTCGAAACTTCCATTTGAAGGACCAGACTACACCCTGTTCCACCGGCTGGACAATAAAAATGCAAGCATATTAACCAACTACTGGAAAATTCATGCCACTTTCGGTGCGAGTGAGTATTGTCAACAACTATGGCTATTCTTTCTTTCTGGGTAACTATCAACCTGCTCACGTCGAATGACTAAATCCTGAACAAAGAAGTTTCCGTCTAAGTAAATTGCGAATCCTTGTATGCAGGGAAAATGTGTATCAAACCAACGGGCTAGCAAAACCTTGAGAATTTACGCTTGTCCATTGCAAACCCTGTCAGTCTTTTACTCTCCATACTTCCACAAAATACCTGAGTTACTCGATCTTTAGAAGCTTTATTCCTACTAGCTCCACCGTACTTCACTTCCACTGTCTTACGAGATTAGGAAAAGTAGTATGGCACGGCTTTGTTGGTATATATAATATCTTTTTGGCTACAGTTGACCACTATCATTAGGGTGGTTTCGCAAAATCCATCGACATCGTTTCGCGTCACATCGTTTCGCTTTTCACATTTCATTACAACTTCCAGTGCCAACACCAGCATCAAACGTAATTACCAACTAGATGTCCAGATCACGCCTCTTCTTCCGACTTAGAAACCATCGTTTTGAGGCTTCAATTGTTGTAAATCCCACCTTTGAAAAAAGCTATTACACACCACAGTCTATGATCTAACCGTGAACTCTCCCTATCTTTATGAACTATTGAAAGGTAGCATGGCCAATCCATCTGAACCTCTGATTGATTTTGAAGTGAGATTCACTTGCTGATATGTCACTTTCGATGTGTTGCTGAAGCGGTTACAAGCTATGACCTAAATGGTTTTCAGACATACATTCAAGAAACCAGCCACAGAACTCGAGGTGGCGAATGGGTCCAAAAGCCTTTCCAGAATAACCTGCTCACTTGGTGATTGTCAAAAGCTTCTTTAATATATGGGGTAATCTCATCCTCTCCTTAAAAACTGAGGCACTGCGGACACAGAACTAATCGGCTGATTAGGCTGCACTGGATTTTATTTGAATCACAATTACCCCTATCCAGGGTAATCTGTAAAATCCACCCCTTTCTCTCAAGCACAAAAACAGATGTTTTAGCCGTAATCGTGTTGACCTTTGATCTTGCGAACTGCCCCTGCTAACCCCGTGTAAGCTGATAGTGTAGGCCTCGGTGGCATCATTTTCAGTGAGCCGCATACCTGAAAATGCTGTGCGTGTCTGTCTTACTCATCTTCATGAGCATCACATAGCCTTGGTCAGAATAATGCTTGTGCCGAAAAAAGGCATCCGGGTTGGAAGCAATTAAATGCGTTCAGGTGCATAACTATGCATGGCTTTTTTGTGCGTGGATGCATCTTGAGACCAATGTGTTGAGAGCTTCGGAAGAGTGTGTTACCACAACGATCCCTATATTTTTATAATCTAACTAATTGGTTTTTTGGACAATACGGAAGGCGTACTTCCCGCTTTCGGTCTGTTGAGGGAAGTGATCCTGACTATGAAAAGAGGCAGCAGAACTTTTGGACGCAAATCGGATTTAGTTTACAGAATGTTCTTTCAGTGATATTTCAGTAGTTTTCGCGTCTGCCTCTCCGCCTAAGCTTCACTCGAATCCAAATTGTGTTCGCCGGCTAAATGAGATAAGCATAAACAGGACATATACGCATTATAATATAAGGCTGCTTAGTCGAAATATAGACTAAAAGTCCTCGTTACTGAAGTGGAAGCCAGGGAAGAAGACAGTCAGTTGCTGTGAGGGAGGTAGCTGCCACCTTATAACCTTGTATCACGAGGAACACCACGGGTGACGACGGGTTTGGGTTGAAGCGATGTGACGTTGGAAACAGGTATCTACCATCTACCAATAGTCTCCATCAATCGACAGTTTTTCCTGTTTCACTCACTCTTCTCAGTATGTTGATCTTCCTAGTCATGGTCTTCACAATACTTTTAAGATTTTCGATGTCTGTTTTGCTACAAGCTAAACTTAACCTTTTCTATACATCGATCAAATTGAAGAAAACTTAACATGGACATGGGTGGCGCGAGAGACACTAGTAACACGACTAACCGTTCGCTCAGTATGTGGTCGCTATTTGGCGCTCTCCCTGTTATTGCCTGGTCTGACAGGATGATCCTTCACTTCACAATTTCGATGCCCTTGGTTGGATGCGAGTGGAGAAAGAACCAACCTTGCGAATATACCAAAGAAGTGGTCAAATAAATTACTTGGAAGTACTGGTAAGCGCGCGAAGTGTTATATTCTCGAAAGAAACTTACAGTACCTTACGCAGCCTCTTGACTGAAGGCTTGCTTGGAACTTGTTATGCCAACAAATGTGCACTTTTAATCAATGGCCTTTAGTGCGGGCCAAAATGATCCTGTTATTTGCCATAGTGAGTCGGGTTGTTGTGCGCCAAAACTATCGACGAAAAAAGTTTGTCAGCACCGTGCCTTCATGAATGCAAGCGACAATTTTGCATTGAAAACGACCGGGTCGGTCATCAGCCACGTTAGGCTGAACTGCGCTCCAGAGTTGCATGTACTTCAGCAAGGCCGGATCACGTAAAATTCCCCGTCCAAGTATCAATTCGGTGCCTAGGATATCTGACTACTCCACATCAAACCACACAATCAGTGACACCTACACGCTATAGAAAGTGGATGGGGAAACCACAGTGCCGGGATGGAATAACTGCTTGTAGCGTACAAAGGGTCATTTTGGTGTAACCGAAAGATGGTTACTCAAAAGAAAACGTTTTCTGACGTGACAAGAATATACTAACCCAGATTTTCAGAGGCTTCGTAAGGTATTGATGAGATTTTAGTCAGACTTGATTTTCTACTCATGCAACTCCCAGAACATCATACTGCGTGCTGAAAAGTGCAGAATTCCATTGCAGTTGGTTAAAGGAAAGTGTGAAATCCACCACACTTCTTCAGAATTCGAGACGGATTAATGGCCTGTTTGCATAATTCTCGTTCAGCTTTACTTCGGTCTTAGCTTCAAGCTCCAATACACTTCTGTAATTACAGTTCTCAGTCCAATCACGGTTTATAAGGCCCTGCTATAGGTGGATCAAGACCTCTTTACCAAGCCCCCTCCGAGCTTCCGAATGTGTTTACCTCAGCACCTATGTATGGTACAATCTTTTAATCAGGAGTACTGAGAAGCAAACAGTCATCTCGTTAGTTGGACAGCATGGGTCGAGGAACTGTGATGTGAAGATAACAATCCCTCCAACTGCTTGTCAGAAAAATAAAACCAGGTGGTGACGAAGTGTCCCAATCTCGGAGGCCACTGTGATCTCACTTCGTACAACCACAAGAAGTTCACCTAACTTGGACTTCAAATAACATAACATAAAAGCTTCCCCGATGTAAATTCATCTGCCTTGTATTGCTTAGTTGCCTTTCATTTACCGATAGCAAACGAAACCCCCTGAAATGTCCTTCATCACATATGTTAACTTGTCCTACCAAGATCAGAACACTAATTTGTAAGCCACCAAACTGCTATATGATTACTGTTCATGAAATGCCCACAGAAGGGATGAACAGCCGGGGTCAAAACGATCAACAACCAAGTAATGAGTCGGTAAACACCTGTACACGTGTTTGGTTAGCTCATTGTGCTGCTTATCTACCATGAAAAACCCGCATGTGTGTGTGTATTTGTAAACACAGGACTGTACGTTGGTTCCCTACCCAACAACTGTCTTCTACAGCTGCCTCCATAAGGTGTGACCTTCCTATAAATCGATCGCGTGCTGCGTGTACTTTCTAGACAACCAAACGAGCCTGTTCATCTTTCGTTTTCACATTTGACGGACTTCGGTGCGCCTGGTGGATACCATTAACACTCCGACGAAGATTTTGTTATCCGTGGCGAGTTATTTTCAACAGCAGTTGAGTTAGCCAGTTGAAACGTTACCCAGGCCGTGCACTGATCTGCTTATACCAATTTGTGGTTCGAGATTCTTGAGTTCTTCTCCCTTTATGAAGTACCGGTATGATTTCCCGCCTTGAAATATTATTAAAATTCCCAGCCAGGTTAACGCAACCCACATTGTTCAAAGTTGGTAATTCGTGTCTATCTTCTGTCTTGATGAGGTTGCTTAAATTTATTTTGGAAAATGCGGGTAGGTGTTACTGACCAGTATTCTCCGCGGACGATGCTGCAGCCGGAAACGTAAATGTTAATAGTCATTCCCAATTCTTTTTACATGATAGGCTCATGTCCACAGATGAAAGCAGGTTTCGATGTCCCAAAACACCCAATGGGCGAACTTGTCTGTACTGTGAGTAATTCGGTTCCCAATTGGCGTCGGACTACAGGAAAATCCGGCGAATGAGAATTGAATTCTGGTCTTAAAGTTGCTTCTCAAAGGAACATGTAACGGTGTTTGTTGGAAATTAGGACTAGTCCCTGAAATGACCTCAGTCCCAATCTAAATCGTGCGGGACTGCAGCGAAGTGGTCTTGGTTAAAGAGCATGGTCTATCTTCGGGGTGAAGGACAACTGAAAGGTTAACTTTTTCATCTTTCTAAGAAGCCTATTTGTTCATCTATCGAGCTGGCAGCGGAAACAACACTTTGCTACTGGCTGCCATTTCTTAAATTTCTTCGTTTATCTATGATTTCACTGCGATGTCAGTTACAACCTCATTTGACTATAGCGCAACCTAAGCCTTCATGGATCAGAAAATACTTTGTCTGGTTGGAAGCTACTGACGAAGGGGATCCTGGCAACTACCCCGATCCCAAAGAGCCATTGAGGAAATGAAAGCAGAAGAAGGATGTGTGCAGAACCTGTCGTATTACAGGTGACGTTAGAATCTATTACAGGCTTCTCACTCGAGAGTCGTAATAGAGCGCAGGGTAAAGTCGAATCTGACAGTTACGTGAAAACGTAACTGATATGTTCAGATTCATTCATTTCTAATACGCGCCTGCGTATTGAACAGCACAGTCATTTTACACTTCTCCCCGAGGAAGGTCCATCAGAAGTTTGTGCCTGAATGTTTGGGTAACAGGAAAACAACACTGTCCAGCATTCTATCCGCATATAGAAGTGGACAACAGCGTCGGAACTGGTCGAAATGGCGTGGCATCCCGACGAAAATAAAGCGGGAAATTTGGAGGTACAAACATTGGTATTTTATTCTCTGTTTAGAATTCCTCTTGTTCTAATTCGGATTCCGCCTCACCACTATCCGTCCCTACTTCTTCATAATCCTTCTCCAATGCCGCCAAGTTCTCTCGCGCTTCAGAAAATTCTCCCTCCTCCATCCCCTCACCAACGTACCAGTGGACAAAAGCTCGCTTGGCGAACATCAAGTCAAATTTATGGTCCAATCGGACCCATGCTTCGGCGATTGCTGTTGTATTACTTAGCATACACACGGCTCGTTGTACCTTGGCCAGATCCCCTCCAGGTACAGCTGTAGGTGGCTGAAAATTGATGCCCACCTTGAAACCGGTTGGGCACCAGTCCACAAACTGTATTGTGCGTTTACTCTTAATGGTTGCAATGGCTGCATTCACATCTTTTGGTACAACGTCACCACGAAAGAGCAAGCAGCATGCCATGTACTTCCCATGTCTAGGATCACATTTGACTAACTGGTTAGCGGGTTCAAAACATTGGTTTGTGATTTCGTGTACGTCCAGATTTTGATGATAGGCTTTCTCAGCGGAAATCGCGGGAGCATAGCAGCACATTGGGAAGTGTATGCGCGGATAAGGGACCAAGTTTGTTTGGAATTCCATTAAATCCACATTCAATGATCCGTCGAACCGTAGGGATGCAGTGATTGAGCTTAGAGCCTGTGATATTATCCTATTGACATTGGTGTAAGTTGGTCGTTCAATATCCAAATTTCGCCTAGTTGTATAAAAATACAGGTGATTTGATGATTTTTGTAAAGTTACAAACTTACCGGCATACGTCATATACTGCCTCGTTATCCACCATAAATGCGCAATCTGTCAGGTCTAGGGTGGTATGTGTATTTAGAATCGCGTTGTACGGTTCGACAACACACGTGGATATTTGTGGAGAAGGATAGACGGCTATCTCCAATTTAGTTCTCTTTCCATAGTCAATGCACAGACGTTCCATTAGCAGAGATGTAAAACCAGACCCAGTGCCACCACCAAATGAATGAAAGACGAGGAATCCTTGCAATCCGCTGCACAAATCGGCACATTTCCGTACTCTATCAAGCACCAGATCCACGATCTCTTTCCCTATGGTGTAATGCCCTCGTGCATAATTGTTTGCCGCATCCTCCTTGCCACTAATAAGTTGCTCCGGGTGGAATAGTTGTCTGTAAGTTCCCGTACGTATCTCGTCAATGACAGTCGGCTCCAGATCAATAAAAACTGCTCTCGGAACAAATTTCCCTGCACCAGTTTCATTGAACATACACATAAAAGAATCATCCCCGCCTCCAACGGTGTAGTCTTGAGGCATTTGGCCATCTGGTTGAATACCATGCTCTAGACACATTAATTCCCAACTCGCATTCCCAAGCTGTGTACCAGATTGCCCGACATGCACGCTAATGCACTCCCGCTAAACGCATTATGGAAAAATGACGAGTAAAATTTGCCAAATAACAGCACAAAACCTACCATTTTTACAGACGATGAGGAATTCTGTGCGCAAGTTTGAATAGAGATCGATAAGATCAATAGGTGTCCAACATCGCGGACAAGGCTTTTCCAAGGTCATCTGGCCATTACCAGAAAAGCTGTGAGCGATGAATCAGGAGTTTGGCAGAAAAATTTGTGCACTCGTTGTGGCCCTGATATACGTGATACCAGTGTTAATTTGCTCAACGAACCCAGTGAGCATTCCCGCGGTATTCAAGTCAGCTCTTACCGCCACGAAGGTAGACTATTTTCGTAAACATTGTCCCTACTCTATATGATTTCGGACAACTCTCTTGAGACAGGATTGGTCGGCTTCAGCAATGTCTCGGGTACTCGCTGCCCGGCCGTGGATATCGGTTGTCACATCTGCATCAGTCACGATCCAGTACTGGCTCCTCTGATAGACACCATAGAGCTCATGAAGACCGAGTTGCTCTAGACCGTACTCAGCCAGGTTTTCAGTTGCCCTCCAAGGTGATAATGGCATCCTTCACACTTCCGTTGGTCGAGGACGCGCAGACAGGGTCGTCAATTTGCTTTTCATTGTCGCCTAATTGCGTAACTAGGGTTTATTCCGTTGCAGGTGCATCGGTTGGTCACAATAAATGCAATGCCCATATACTCATGGTTAGTCATTTGAAAGCCACAAACGGAATTAATCACCAGTGAGCCACTGCTTCCGTAAAGTCATGCAAGGTGTTGAAAACACTGGTAAGTTTTGTTAACACAGCCAATAGTCAGGCAAAAACGAATAGCAAAAAGGATGTTTCCTAAACGTATACTCTTTCACAATTTAGCAACCTTGGGGTAGGCCAGTTCAAATAAACGTTGGTACCAATTAAAAAAATCATTTCAGATTTAGAAATGACAATTGAATTCAGTGACGAAAGCTTTTTCAGGCTAAGTGGATGGTCAAGTTTTGAGGTAAACAGAATAGTAGATCCTTAAAATCCCTGCCCAATTACAGGTTTGCTTGTTTCCATATAAAAGGTGAAGATTTGCTCCTCGATGAACTTACCAATTCTACACAAGCCTTCTTCTAAACTAAAAAATCCACTATGCTGCAGACCCCTTCCCCGCCTACTAGGATGCCTTACGATTAATTTAATAAGTTTTGTGATTGCAGTGAGGTATTATTATCAACACTGATGTTGCTGCCTCCAATGATGTTCCTTCATTCGTGATGACAAGATGATGCTGATGATGGGATGATGACACATCACACTGTTTTAGGTAATTGCCAAATTCAAGTCAGTGTCTGGTGAACTTGTGAAGTCAGCTTGCTTCTTACATGAGGTCATACACTTGGAAATTGGTAAAATCGAGCGACTAAATTAGTTTCGACTCCTATTTACCTCTTGGTGAGAATGTTGCAAGGTGGCGCAAATACGTTGAAGATTTGATCAGGTTTGCTCTCCATAGTTCATTTTCCATCATTGCCACCTTACACCCATATTGTATGCATCTATCATATTTTACTGCATTGCGTCGCGTTGTCATTGATTGAATTTGTTGTATAGTATTTCATGTATGCATGTACAACCGACTGGTTCTAACACTCTAGACATTCCTATGTGACAATTTTACAACGGGACGATTGGTGGCTGTCTTTGACTGTCGCTGCGCACACCAGAGTGAATAATGATTAACACGAGCCAGCCGCATGCGCGCGCCTTGGGAATGCCTTATGAGTGGTGGGGTCACCAGGCGACCTTCCGCATGCAGTGTGGTTCCCAAGTGTTCAGGTTTATCCATTTGGTAATTATTAGCCACCACTTAAACACGTTGATGGCTTTAATTCCGCCCCTCCAGTCCACCATCCGGTCTTACACTCTCCGGTTTACACCGAAAACCGCAAGTACCATCACACATGAAATGCGAGGTTTCCTGGGCGTGGCTCGGTTTGACAGAAATGGACGTCCATCTAAAAAATTCCACAGGGGAAGATGGAGCTTTGACAATCCCTAATTTTACGATATGCATAAATTACTCTCACCCTTTAAAAGCACTAAGAGTCAGTTTGAGGGCAGGAAGCGTTTGATTAGGTTTTTCCGGAGTGCGAATTATCCGTGAAAGAGTGATCCTCTGGTAATCGAGCAGAAAGTAGCTTACTTCCATGAGCCAACAAAATACACTCAGTTCTGTTGCAGGTCGCACCCACAGGCCAAGCAAAATGTTCGACTTTTGGGGCCTGTGGCATAACCATTTATATCTTTTCAGTCGGGTTATAAGCAGTACAAATGGGATTGAAATTTCACTATGAACTGTAAACAGAGAAATGCGCAGTCACACAGCTGAACTAATTCACGGTACAATTAACACCTAATTTTGTGACAAGGCAGTAAGCTTTTGCTGTGATTTAGACTAACATCACTAATATGGTTGAAAGCAATTAGACTGTCGGGCGTTAAGGGGTATGATGCATTGCAAAGTATTTTCCAGTGACTGTATGAAAAAAAGACTGTTAATTTTTCGACAAATACACTCATTTGCAAATCAATTTGGTTTTCACGGGAGACTCAAGTGAGTCTCTCGTTTATGATGTTCTTCAACTGAATGTGCTGCACACAGGCCGCCTCATCTTTCAGTTGGTACGATAGAACATAAGGTTGACGGAAACTCGGGGACTGCGCCTACCTGATGAGCCCCAAGAAGGGCGAAACCGGTCGTGGGCTGTCGAAGAGTTTTCAGCAACCTTGTGAGTAGTTTCCTTCATGAAAATATACTGTTAATTTTTCTTTCATTCGTTTACCTCTTTGTTGCCGGGTTCGATTTCACATACAACTTCTCTAATGAGTGGGAATTTTGCACAATTATTACACAAAACTATGCGTTTTGTCGTTAAGTAACCCAAAACATACAAAACAGGTAGATATTTTACAGAATTGTGTGCAATCGATAGCTGTCATGATAGCTGTCATGACTGTACCCTGGTGAAAATGCAGTGATTGTGTTTAACAGAACTAGTTTTCAGGAGCGAATTGAAGCTTACTCTTGATTGGTTTCCGGGATCACGACAATAACGGCAACCTTTTGTGTATTTTCAGATCATCTCAGGGGGAGCACGAGAGAGGTTCACACTCGCTTGGGCATGCGATATACAATCAGTTTCCGAAATGTGCTTAGGGTTGAGCACTTTGAGCCGATTCGGTTTCCAATTTGCGAATAATGCCACAGGGAGAACTCAGAGTTCAATTTTTACCAAAATGTTGTTCGGGTGCCACTCCCTCACACCTTTTAGGTGTTGTGCCACAAATACGTTCATCATATTTAATCGGCCAGCGCATCACAGATTTGAGTGAAATTCCTGTTAGAAAGGTCGGGAAAATGTCAGAGTAATAGCAGCTTCCCTGAATCAGTTCCACTAGGTGGTTAGAGCGGCTGTTTCCCCTTTTTGGTAGCAGAATAACTCCATTAAACTACTTGAAAACCATGGAGGTAGATATGCCAGAAACCGGTCTCTGAGAGAATGAAAACACATAAGTTGTCATGATGAAGCACTTCAAACCAAATTAGTCACAACCAGTGTAAGAGTGCTCTAAAATTCAAGGGTGAACTTGACTTCGATTAGGCCATATGAAAGTGTCAGTGTGATCCCACGAATGAGAGGACTGCCAAGTTTTGGTACACTGCACAATTCGCTCATTAGCAAATTTGGCTGCAAACCAAGTGAATCCAGCTTGGGTATCACGCTTTCACTTAAAACTACTGGCATCAGACTCAATTCAAATGGAAACCAAACAACTAACAGCATACTCTTTAAGGAGCTTGACAAACATTCTTCTCGGTGTCGGCGGACGTTTCGGTGCTGTCAGCTATTGTGTTCAGCAGTTTTTATCACCTCGTCATTCAAACTGGTATCGTTCATCCCACTCCATTTTCTCTACCAGCGTCGCTAACACACGCATGCCCCTTTCTTTCAGAGTGTGAGCAACAAGTGGCTGAAATCACATACAACACGAGTTTCTTCATGTTGGTGTGGGAGATGAAGATATATGAATAGATGCCGGTAAAACCGGCAGACGGATAAAAGTAACATAATACTCGTAAGGTCGCCGAAAACTCACCTCAAGATCCTGAGAACAAGGGGGAAATAAAAATGAATTCGGCTAACCAGAAGCTGGATGGAAATCAGTCAGCATCTTCAGTCCTGAGAATGTAGTGTTTGCGGGTAGTTAGTCAAGATGAGTTGTGTTCACTGCTAGAATTATCATGAGCAGCTGAACCAAAACGTGTATTTATTTAGACTCGGTCACTAAGCGACAGAATGTCAGTCCGCTAGCCATTTTATCCACCTCCAGATGAATAAATCAAACCAACCGTCTTAACCTACGTTGAGCGAGATAACTTGTTTGATTGTTTACGCTCGCAGGCGAATACAATAACCACTTTCTGAAGGTCAGATAGACTGCACAATTTTTTTTGGGTAGCGATAAATTTACAATAGGAGGCATAGTAATCCTGGTGAGTATTTGCACACTTGATTTGGTTGTAGCTAAAGTGCATCATCAGAATATGGTTGAGGTGGTCACACTTGGTCGCTAGAATTTGACGTGAACTAATAACCAATTTCACAGAGGTTTTGCAAGCAACCAGTTGAGTTATTTTGGCACGGCAGCCCCGACTTTGAAAACTTCTATTCAGTAAACGCTTTCTGTATTACATAGTTACCACTTTCAAATGCATCAGCATAGTCTAACGGGTGAGAGACTAACCTAGCACAAACGTTTTTAGAAAGTTTTCTGAACAATCGGTGGTGCAAAAGTACCAAGCATCTGCACGGTTATGTCCAATTCAAATTACTGGAAGGCTGGGCAGCAGCATATGGCGGAAGAGGATGAAGCAGAACGAAATTTCATCAATGCTACCAGCAGGCACATCCCTGTCGTTTCATCGGCCAAGACAACTTTCGCCAATTCCCCTTTTAAAACTGGATAGCAAAGTTTATGCCAGCTAACCTCTGTTTGTTGTTGAGCATCGCAGATAGTAGTACACACCTGCTCACTCACGACAGCTGGACAAGCCTGCATACAACTAGTTGACGGACCTCTGGATTTCGCTCGAAAAATCGGTCCCATTTCTGTTCGTCTCGACTGCAGGAATTAGCTGAATTTTTAACCCGCTGAAACGGAACGCACGAGGGACTGAATTTATGTCAACAGGTAGTGGACACACGCATACGTGATTGTCCTTGTAAACATAGGTGCTACTCTCCACAAGTGTGATCCGTCAGTCGGGTGTAAGTGGACTTGTGATTTGCAGGCAAAGAGGAACGAGTGCTCAGTTTCGAAAAAACAGGCTTGCTTATATAGGGACCTGAATGAAATTTGTTTTTGTTGATGCGGTTGGAGCTACCCGATCAGCAGCGATTCGGTCACCAGTATCTAACCAAACAGGTGTGTTTCAAACTAAACCAGGGTGGATGAAAACAAGAGCATAACGAGATGTGCGCATCACGGACAATGACGTGACCAGCGTATATACGGTCAGCTTAGAAGTCATCGGAGGCCATTCGCATGACCAAACAGATTTACAGTGGCAAGAACAGTAACTGCACCAGACGTTCACTAAACCTCCATGAAACAGTAACTCCGGTTTTCGGGTGATCTGACCGACCAGCCATAGATCAATTTTGTATTCGCCAAGTCTTGACTTCTACCGAGAGCACGAGCTAACCCCTCATGACGTCTGGAAAAGCTATCCCACCCAGGACATCCCGAGGTTTATAAGGCTGTTTCTTTGAAAGTCTGTCGCAAAACCACTCAAAATATTACAACCCTTAAAGAGCTGATTCATCAGGTAGCATGTAGCATAACGAAAGTGCCACATCAACAAGTAAAGCCCGCATCAAAATCGATCAGAATTTCAAGGGTATCAACCATGCTACATTTAACTGCTTTCAAAGGATATTTATGGTGAGATTTCGGAGAGGAACCTGCTAAAACTCCTAGTCTCCGGCTCATATATATATATATATATATATATATATATATATATAATTGCTCAAGATCTGTCGCTTAAGTGGCACGCGATAGCAGCAGCTAAAAAACGAATGACAAAGCGTAGAATATATTTAGGAAAGGTGTGTGGTTTAAGCTATGCTTAAACCAGCTGGGTCACCCGGGACAAAAAACTCTAGGCAGAGAACATTTGGGTTGTGAGCTATGAACCGACCGTTGAACCACCTTGGGGAGGAACTCTTAATCCTGCTTACTTAAAAAAAGTGCAGCGATAGGTGGAGGTCGATTGTGTTGAAGGAGCGAGATCGTTTGAGTGCCTACATAGCTAAGACGAAGAAGCATGCACAGTGTTGCCTTGAGCCACAACCAGAAGAAATGGAAGAATAAACACCAGGATTCAGAAGGACCGACATAAAAAGTATGCGATGCTAAACTGTCGACTGCGATGAGGATCTTGGGCGGCCGGTACAAGCTCCACATAATGGACAGTGTGTGCAAGAAATTTGTGCAGATTGTTGCAAAAACTAGTATTTCAACACTCAATTCATCGAAATTAATAGCCCGACGTTTAGAATAAAAAGTCTGAACATCTAGGAAATAAATGTCCTTATCGAAATTAGTATTCAGCTCTGTGAAGAGCAAAAGAATATGGCTTAGTAAGGCGATGATGACGAAAAATACCCCCATGTTTCGGCCACTTATCGCGAACAGGGTTTGACTGATGCCTGGCAAACTGCGCTATACTCTTCTTGATTGCTTCATCAGACTCTGAAAAGAGAGTCTGTGGACAGAAAGTGCCCAAAGATTAGGTCTTAATCTGTGGATGTATGGAAGATAAAAAATGGTACCCTTTGTAATAGGTGGGCGCAACTCTCCAAAATCACTAATTTAGCACGCAATACACACACATGAAATCTTTCACGAAACGAGTTACAATTTAGACAAATACAATCATTTGCATATCAACTAGGTTTCACGGAAGACTCAGCTAAATCTCTCGTTCATGTTATTCTTCAACTAACTGTTCCGCGCAAATGCGGCCTCGTGTTTCAGTTGGTACGATATTCGAGATATCGCAGTTTATTTTGATAATGAACACTACTCACAAGTTTGCTGGGAACCCTTCGACAGCCCACAATCGGTTTCGTAAACAAGAGATTCGGGTGAGTCTCCCGTAAAAACCGAACTGGTATACAAATGAGTGTAACTGCCAAATTCCGTGCAATTCGGGTTTACGTAGAACATGAGGTTGATGAAAACTCGGAGACTGAGCGTACCTGATGAGCCCCAAGAAGGGCGAAACCTGTCGTGGGCTGCCGAAGAGTTTTCAGAAACCTTGTGAGCAGTTTTCCTTATGAGTTATGACTTCTTCGTTCCAGAGTTCATCATGGGATATAAACATGAATATAGTAACTCAGCAAGGACAAACACTAGTTTTAGACGTAAGAGACTACTGATAAGGTTGTTGAAAACGCTTGACAATTGGTCTTTGTTTACAGTGTCCCTTCGCACCAGGTGCAGGATGAATTTTCTAATGCTAGGTTAATACGCTTTACCTGCAAACGGCACGTCCCTTATCCGGTTGGTCCTCCAAGTGTAGAAGATTTTGCTCAACTGTATGTACGGTCACAAAGAAAACATGGTTGATGGTGAAGTGTTGCACAGCACGAATAAGCTGAGGGCAGTGCGGTTAACTGGGTAAGGCTTGAACGCAGTCCAGTCTGCTATACTAGAGAGTGATTTCAGAAGAGTGGAATTTATGTCTCATTTGAAATGAGGATAGGAATCAGAATATCATGAAGAAATGGACAAGATGCAGCATTTTATTTCCTCCGAAGAAGCAACATTGTAGCCTTGAGCTCGGTGAAGTAAGCTCGAGTAGGACAATCTAACTTTTGTCGGTTTGAGAACTATGTGATAATTATCATCAGTGACTTGTATGAAAAACAGCTGTTTCTCATGTCACTTATGGTCAAGGGGACGTGTGGTTATAAAATGTATGGAGTGGAAGACTTGCTTTTGCTCTGACTGTTCATTTTGGAGCAGACTGTAGATGAAGCTCTGATGATGGTTATAACCGATCAAGGGAGCGTTGTAACTTCGAGAGTTCAGGGCAGACTTCTTGGTAAAAACATAATTAGCACTAGCTTGATATCTGCTTATAAAGTTTACCATGTTTATTATTCCGAAAAAAGGAGATACATCAAAACTGTTTAGGTCATCTCGAAACAAGGAGACCCATGGAGTCTCTATTTTAGGCCAAAATTCGCGAAACCTCCGAAATTCGTTGATGGAACGGTCAGCTGTCATGTAGATATTTACCATTAGGACGATTCTCAGTGTCCTGGAGTTTCAAATAACAACCCGACAGTTTATCTTTGACGAACTGAAAGTCAAAGTAACTCTCCAGTTTGTGTGCCAGCTTCGATTTACGTAAGGAACTGAGTCATGGAGATGACTCCAGTTAACTCCTCCACGCAGCCAGTGCGAATGACTGTGGTACTTTTTATCTAAACAGATAAAAAAAAAGTTCTTTAGCATCATTTTGGCCACAAAAACAAAGCCGGGCACGCCTTTCTAAAGAAGTGCCATTATCTTTGAATGGAGAGGAGGACAATGGGATCACACCGAGACCAAATTCAGTCTAAGACGTGGGAAAATGCGCTTGATTTCATGGTAAACGTTCGCGGCTTTTAAATTGCCTACGGAAAAAAGCTCACAACAAAGCTGAATTTGCTGTCAACCATGAGATCTTCCTCAAGAACCAACATTCGCTTTTTAATTCCATTCAGATGGTTACGATCCAACGCACTCGCACGGCCAGACAAATAATTCAGAAATCACTGCAAAATAGCCACTGTTCGGACGATTGGATTATACATCAGAACGTGCTAGGAGAGCTTAGGAAGCAACAAACTAACCTGAATTGGAGTCACGAATTTTCAGGCAACCGAACTGAAGTTATGATGTTGATCCATCAGACTTTAATACCATCTTTGCCACGAACTGTTCAGTTTGAGACCAACAAGAAATACCGCAGCAAAAACCTCCCAAAAGTAAGCACCCTAACTGCCTGGAGGATGAAGAATGTGACTTCCAATAGGAACTGTCAGTTCACCAAACTGCTTATACTATCTTTCACCATGATCAAATTTTTAAGTGAGGACCCAACAACATTACAAACCGGGGAGGAATCCGTATACGGTCAGAGGTGCGATACGCCAAGGACACGTGCGCCGAGCTGAAGTACACGACAGTGAGTTTTTATCTGTGGCTGTCTGTACCCACCTCATCTACTGTATGCCCTCGTTCATGCTGACTGTTTTGGTCACACAAATGCATGGGTTTGTCACTTTCGACTATCTGACTGGGCTCCGTTAGAAACCGTGTTACCACACTTGAGCAGCATGCTGTTCCTAGACCTGCATGCGTGTTTATTGAGGAGAGCCCGAGCAAGCACCTTCTCATAAGGTTGAAAGATAGAGAAAATTCAAGGTGGAAGCTACTCTGTCCGTATTTAAAAGATAATGAATTAGTATAGAAGTAACTCCTGCTCTTGAGGTGTAGATTGTGGAAATTGTTCGAATGCTCTTATGACAAACTGAATGACGGTATTACTTAATGTGTTCAGTTGTTCATAACAGCGAATTGTATAGGTAGTCAGGTGGCTGAGTATTTTGGATCTATTCAGTGTTTATGAAGCAGGCTCACGTCTAACGAGAAACAGCCGACTGTGTCCAGGTTGTTAAAAAAAAGTACCTGATGTAAACAGAAATTCTTGATGACTGACTATTGGTTCTCTCGAATTATCGTACCATTGAAGAAAAACTAAAATGTAACCAACAAGTGCAACTGTAATGCCTTCGGCTGAAAAATTTCACCCCTTTGCATTTGTAGATGGATTAAGAGCTTTTATTATATATTCTGAATAAAAAATTACGCTCAAAAATCCAAGAATACTGCGCTTTGCTATAAAAAAAAACTAAGCCTCCTCCCATGCGATTGCATCAATATGATTGTTTATCCTCTAACATACCACTCGTAATGACTAGACAAGAGAGGTATCTCATAAGGATATTTAAGGAACGAGGCACAAACGTCCCTTCTGGAAAGAACATCTGAAGTTACTGACCAAAAGAAGTTTCTTCTGAGAGGGTGTTTCTCCTTGGATGGCATTAACAAATAGCCGGATATAGGAAAAAGGGAAATCCTGTGTAGCTAAGGGCCTGATGGTACTCTGTACAGTACGTCCATCCGTCCAAAAGCGCTGCAGTTTCCGATACTTTAGAAACGCAGAATCTACCAGTTTCGCGTTCCTCTTAGTTGTGGATGGTCATGCGTACAAAACAGTAAAACACAAACCGAGACAGCTGAGCACACTAAATGCAGCCCATAACATAAAGCCAGAGGCCTAAGAACTCACGGGCTGACATGAACGAATACTGCTTATCGTTTCGGTTGCGTATCTGCAGGCTTCGATTCAATCCGTTCCAAGCGTCAGGGGATCCTGATCAAACCCTGCCAAGATCGGAGGGAAAATTTGGATTAATAACCAAGCCTTTCAATACTTCATTCCTTCAGCGCGCACATTCGTCCGTATCGAGAATCTTTGTTTCTCACGCTGAAAGTTCCATTTTTCTGAGTCAGAATAGTAGATTACCGAATCTGCTGATTCCACGTTCTTTCGCGTTTGAATTTTTCGGTTAGGACTTCGTAGTATTTCACTACTTATTGTCCAGATCAGTCAGCTCATTCCTGAACCAAACTTTGACAGGAGACGTGGGATTTGAGTAGGCCTCATACTCATTTAGTTTGACAGTGGTGGGTAATTTGGTATAAGCAATATTACGATTTCGGGAAAGAAACAAAAAATATGGCGTTCGTTCTTCAGAGGAGTGGAAACTCGTACCATCGGTCATAGAGCACCTGAATTCATTTCATACCAGGCAAGCAGTTAAAAGAAATAATGCATTTCGCAAAATTATCCTTTTTTTCGTGCCACACAACAACACTGACTGAGTGAACAATAAATCGGTTAAAGTGATCATCTTTGACGACAACCCTTTATACATGTTCCCGTAAGTCAGTCAACCGTTTGATAACAGTAAGTGAATTTTCATATCTGTATAGAGTTTAGACGTAACACACTACTTATAAAGTTGCTGAAAACGTTCCGACAGCCCGCGACCTGTTTTGCCCTTCTTAGGGCTCATCGGGTAGGCGCAATCCTCGAGCTTCCGTCAACCTTATGTATACAGAGTTGTTTACAGGTCTTTTCAAGCATAACTTCTGTTTGGACTGCCCAAACCTCTGTGGCTAGCAAAAACGACTTGAGTGGAAACAGTAATTTTATTAAACTGCGTTGATCAACCTGCACTGTTACGATCTTGTCGGAGTCCTACTGTGTTCGTGAGCATTCCCTTAGTGCTTTTCACTGACATTCATTTGAATAGCTTGTTTCCCATGGAATGCTTGCAATCATCAATAAAAACCAGCATGATGTCCGCGTGCACATGGAGACGGCAAAGAGCACACCGTCACGCACGCACCTTTGAACACCTCAATAAATCGCGCAAAACACTAGAATTTGGCTGACGAATACAACGTATGAATGACTTTGTTACTCCAGGTCACAATATCTGTATCACGGCATGTGATTCAAACATATGGGATTTTTCCCAGTTTATTATATTGACTGGACTGATTAGTTTTGAGTTCCAATCATGAGAACTACACAGTAAACTTAGATCCGGCCATTGTGACTATTATACCTTCTCAGTTGACCAGATTTGTCAAGAAAGGCTTATTTTCCTGATGGAAACGAATCGCATTGTGCAATACCTTCAAAGGTAGATTTCCCAATATGAGTTGTTCTCTCCACCGACTGAGCACACCATCTATCCAACGTGCTCATTCGTTAGATGTTGAATGTAGTATGCCATACGATTAATCAATCAATCAATCAATCGATTTATCAGTGTAGCACAGGCACATTGGTTCCAGCTGCTACAGTTTCGGTCACCGGGAAAGGGGAGAGTGTGGGACGTACAGCCAAGCCTTGGTTAGTTCGGGAACTGGGTAGCTACGTATTGAAGGTGATAGCTTTGATGCACGACCGCCACTGACTGCGCGATTGGGCCATTTCTGCCAATGTCATTAACCATTGATGAGTTGAGTCCCAGGGTCCCTATCCAGGGAGGCTGCAGTTGCCGACCCGACTAAGTTTACTGGTTGGTGTTTTCGTACTTCGTTGTCGGGTCATACACGGTCCACCGCTCGGTCGTTTCCGCTTAGCACAGGGCTGGACAAAAAGAGTTCTGTGAGGCAGACGGTCTTCTGGCATGCGGAGTACATTTCCTGACCAGCGTAACCTGTGAAGCGTGAGTAATTCGTCCATCGCTGGAAAGTTCCTTCTTTCTAAGACCACCTGGCGTACCTCAGCATTACAAATACGATGTTCCCACCAGACCCGACCAACGCTTCGGAGACACCGCTGCAAAAGCTGCGTATTTGGCTTACAATGGTTATAGCTGGCACAGGTTCGTTCGCCGATGATTTGGGGATGTGTGGTAGATAGCCACGCAAAGGAGGAGGTATCTGATATAATTGATGCATAAATACAAGGGATGTCAGTGGACGTTTCATTCGGAAGATCGGAAGGGATCTATCATTGAAGGCAACAGTTTGGATGCATGATCACCACTGATTGCGCAACTGGGCCATATCTGACAATGTCTAACCAGTGATATTTCCCGTCTCGGGATACCCATCCAAGGAGACGACAACCAACAGAGCAGCTGAGTTTGCTGGTAATGGCCTTCATACTTCACTGCCAGGTTATTGCTTGAACTCCCCTGGCTCTTTTCTACTCTTCGAGTGGTTGTGCGAAAAGAGATCTTCGAGGAAGTCAGTCAGCTGGCACACGGAACACTTGACCAAGCCAGCGCAACCTATGGAGTGTCACCAGCTCGTCCACCATGAGCCAGTTATTTTTTCCAAAAACCGTTCGACGTAGTGCAGCATCACTGATCCGCTGTTGCCACCGGGAAGTGCTCTGAAGACATCGATGGTCAAACACTGAAAGTATTTTGACGTCCTCAGCACGTAGCAGTCAGGTTTCTGGCCCATATAATAATACGGACCGCACCACAAAATTGTAGAATTGACCCTTGACGGTAAGCTGGTGTCGCGCATATACCACACGTGATGGAGGTGCACAAAAGCTGCTCTGGCTTTCCCACTCCGGATGGAAATATCGACCTTGGCTAGACCACCGGGACTGATACAGCTCCCCAGGTAGAAAAGTTTGTCTGCTACCTCAATCGCCTCATTCACAAGTCATGCAACAAGTACGAAGCGCATATCAAACCGTGAGGCAGAATTATTTGGATTATTTAATGTTGTATGCAGTAAGATTGCGTCAGACCATCAGCGCAATCGATATCTGTTACCGAATGCCCCTGGGAGCATTCCGACCCCATAGGCATCACATCGATAACAAAGTTGAAGAGAGAAGGTGAAAGAGGACAGCCTTACCTGACACCACTTGATGCACGAACCCCGGCAACAGCTTCCCGTAGACCTTCACGCGTCCGTGGGAGTTCGTATACAGCGCCTTAAGGTGGGCCAAGAATTTATGGGGAACATCTCTGCTCCATAGACCCTGCCACAGGGTCCAACGGTCCACATGGTCAAAGGCAGCTTTCAAGTAGAGAAAGACCACCAGTTTTAGCTGCTAGAAGCAGTGACACTTTTCCAGAAACTGTCGGATGGTGAAAATGTGATCAATGCATCATCTTTCAGCGCGAAACCCAGCTTGATTTTTACGGATCTCCCAGTGTTCCCTCAACCTTCGAAGGATAGGACCACAGAGCGCCTTTGATACCACAGCTACCGAGTTAATGACATGGTGGTTTTCGGACAGCGTCTACGTACCCTTTTTTTGAAGACAAGGATAACTGTCGACGTGTCCCATTCTGCAGGCACTTTCTCTTCAATCCATACTTAATCAATAATCATCAAGGATTCTCTGCCTTATTTGAACAGGGCTGGATACAGACCGTCCGGTCCTGGTGCCTTCTCACGTTTCAGTACAGATATTT
Source organism: Opisthorchis felineus (assembly GCA_004794785.1). Taxonomy (NCBI): domain Eukaryota; kingdom Metazoa; phylum Platyhelminthes; class Trematoda; order Opisthorchiida; family Opisthorchiidae; genus Opisthorchis; species Opisthorchis felineus. Next base: position 1,003,095 of record SJOL01002419.1, read on the forward strand.
CGTTTTATTTCTTCCTCCGATGGGCGATTAAGGTCTACATTTCATTCGCCCGTATGCACTATGTCCAGAAGCTGTGTTGCAGGAGGTCAGCTAAACTGTTCTTCGAAGTGTTCGACCAGGTCTGCTCAGCAGTGGAGGAGACACCAGTGAATGTAGGGCCAATACTGCTGAGAAACTAATGATGGTCGGCACAAGGTTGCAAAAGACGTCCACCATTATCACTGAATCTTGCGTTCAGACTAGACATACCACCAAGGCTTACCTCTGATGAAATGATGTGCAACACCTGTGCATTGAAATCTCTTACAACTTCGACTTATCTGAGTTATTCGTGGTGGACAAGATGGTAGTCAGTTTTCAATAGAAGGCGTCTTTCAAAGAATCAGAACTACAGTTCGTTGGCGCATAAATAGAACTGACAAGCAATGAGCAATGAGCATTTCGACATCGAAGAAGAAAATCGAATAGAACGGAGTCGATAGTTCACGGGTATTCAATCGAGCAACAAAACCCCAGCTCGCGAGCTGAAGACTATTCCAACACCGGTTCAATCCGCTGCAGCAATTACAGAATCACTCGAGGTTCGTGATCTGGAGCGTCTGGATAGAGAGGGTACCGTAAGCTCAACAGCTGCATTCGAATCTTATATTCTAGTTTCAGAGGTGCAGCAGATTTTACTCGATAAAGCATGTTTAGTGCGTGAAACGGTGGCTTGCTGGCCGATCTACCTAAGAGTTCGTATTTTAGAAACGGGTGGACAGAGCTTGAATTGTCCATGTGGAGCGATAGTCGTTCAGCTGTAGCACCCTTTCGGTGCCTAACTGCCACGCCACCGGAAGGAAGCACGTGGGCTGGGATATTGCCAGGTTGTCCAAGCCTGGACAGGGGAAGTCGACAGGCAGAGGCCGGGTTCGAACCACGGACCTTCCGGTCAGTAAATCAGCGCTCTAACCACCGAGCCACCGCAGCCGGAGCGATGGATATGAACAGGGGCATGCGAAGTTTCAGTCTCCCAAATACCTACAGTTGGGATTAACATAAGTGATTGCCAAGTGGAGAAGGACGAGAGTTGTGAGATAACAATAGACGAAAATGGGAGGCTTCGGCATGTTCATCATGTTGTATTCAGCAAACAAGGCAAATCAGCTGGTGTTACCACGCGACGGCCCGTGTGGCATGAAAGTACAATGATCTGTAAAGCTTATGGTTATATGCGATTGAGGTGCTAGCAGAGTAATCAAACCTAGATGGAAGGACGAGTAAAGTCCTCGGCCGAAGTCTTTAACCAAAAAGCCTTCCTCAAGACAGCTATGGTCAGCACACTAATACCATCGTTGTCTAAATTTTAAGGAGCTATTTGCAATTTTAGTTCCAATCCACAGTCTGGAGTGTAAAGACTGTGTGTGCCGGATCTCTATTACTAACCAACCTGATAGGAGACTCTGCGAATGCTGTATGGGAATCCTTCTGTACAGTTCAATGCAGTACTGAGGTACGCAGAAGGTTGCACCACGATACGGCCCATTCTCTTCGCGACGGAATGTTGGATTGTATCCATGAGACGGGATATAAACCCACTGCAACTACGGACGTACCCCAAACTTGAAGTAGCACACCACTGACATTTGGATAAGCCACAAGTTTCTGCACCACCACTAGTCGGATGCAGAGAAAAAAGCCATCGTCTGAATATTACAACGCAACGTCAAGGTCAGTGAAAACGGTGCCAAAATACAGGAGAACTGCGGTCTTATGACAGTGAAGCACTGACGTTTAAGACCGGTTATGCTGTCTTTCTCACCTCCACTCAGAGGGTGAAATAAACCCATACTTTTGACTGCGCGTCTAGTAAAATAAATTCGACAGAAAGTGAAACTCCGCTGAGTCAGTAGATTGAAGTTGTGCATCGGCTGAACGGCAGAAAAGGAGCACGCGGCTCCGGCGAAAATTCGGCAGTCGCCGCTCTGCTGATAGAATGCGGTGGGAGGATTCAAACGACAGTGACATTGGTAAGGCAGTTTGCTGTCGTTTTCAATGCTTCGCTGGGTCACGATTATGCTACTACAATGTCTTGTGATGCAGGCGAAATTACAGTACATCAACGGACATAACCTGCCAAACTAACAATAATTCAACGATTTTTTAGGGAAAAGACAAGGCGATTTGTACATCAGCTATCGATCTGTTCTCTTTTACAAATGTGGAACAGTCATCGAGCTGAGCATTTACGACAGACACAACTGCCGTAATCCAGTTCAATTTGCATTGGGTCGACCTGTTTGACCAGTACGAACAATCGTATTGGTCTGTGGTAATAATACAAGGAACAGCCATCGACCCTTTCCATTACGGTAGTCACCGTAACAGCGATGCTGCTATGAAATTTTATAGTGCATTGTTCAGCTGGAGGAAAGTTTTCACAATCAGTAATCCATTTCATCAACATCATCGGGGATCACGCTGTCATATCCTACCTCCTCATAATCCTTTTCTAGAGAGGCCAAATCTTCACGTGCTTCAGCGAACTCCCCTTCATCCATACCTTCACCAACGTACCAGTGTACGAACGCCCGTTTCGAGTAGAGTAGGTCAAATTTGTGATCTAACCTGATCCAGGCTTCAACAATGGCGGTAGTGTTGGCAAGCATACAAACGGCGCGTTGAGTTTTAGCCATATCACCACCAGGAACTACGGTAGGCGGTTGAAAGTTAATACCCACTTTAAAGCCGGTCGGACACCAGTCGACAAACTGTATATTCCGCTTGCCTTTGAGCTCTTCGATGGTGCGATGAATTTCCTGGGGAATTACGTCACCGCGATACAGTAAACAACAAGCCATATATTTTCCATGGCGAGGATCGCATTTAACCAACTGATTCATTGGATCAAAACAAGCGTATGTGACTTCGTGTGTCGAGAGTCTTTCGTGGAACGCCTTTTCAGCTGAAATGGTAGGGGCGAAGGAGACCAGCGGATAGTGGATTCGTGGATAAGGGACAATGTTCGTTTGGAACTCCATGAGGTCCACATTTTGACAACCATCGAACCGAAGAGCGGCCGTAATCGAACTGACAACCTGGGCGGTTAACCGGTTAATATGGGTATAGGAAGGCCGGTCAATATCTAAATTCCGCCTAAAAATGATGAGTGATGCGAACTTAACGACTTACCGACACACCTCGAATAACGCCTCATTGTCTACTATGAATGCGCAGTCTGTCAATTCCAAAGTTGAATGCGTGTTTAGTAGCGAATTGTAAGGTTCTACGACGGCTGTGGAGGTTCTTGGGGATGGATAGACAGCAAACTCCAGTTTAGATTTTTTCCCATAGTCAACCGAAAGTCGTTCCATTAGTAAAGATGTGAACCCTGATCCGGTTCCTCCACCAAATGAGTGGAAGAATAAAAAACCCTGGAGTCCATCACACTGGTCGACCAGCTTTCGTATTCGGTCCATCGTGTAATCAATCACATCTTTCCCAAGGGTATAGTGACCACGAGCGTAATTGTTAGCAGCGTCTTCTTTAGATGAGATGAGCTGTTCAGGGTGGAACAATTTCCGATAGGTACCGGTTCGCACTTCATCCAGAACTGTTGGTTCCAAATCCAACATAACCGCCCGTGGGACCAACTTACCAGCACCAGTTTCGGAGAAAAACGGATTGAACGATGTATCTATCTCGTCAGAAATACCTTCTGTCATGATCATACCGTCTGGTTGGACGCCATGTTCCAAACATACTAACTCCCAGAAAGCATTTCCTGTTTGAACACCACATTGTCCAATGTGTACATTGATACACTCCCGCTAAAATATATACATGCAGATGTATTAAAAAAGAAAACATCATGGATGTTTACTCACGATGAATAACCTTCCCGGAATAACTCACCATGATGTTATCCAAAAATGCTATGGACAATGAACTTGTCAGAAATTTTGAAGGCGTATCGACCCGATCGAAATTTGCACGTTCTGACCTTGAGAAATCAGCCAGTTAAAAATCAGGTTCGTCAGGCTGAATCGCACCAAAAGTATCAATGAAATCGTCAAACATACTTGGTTAATGGACTCGAAGATAGTCACGCAAGGTTATTATGACGGGCGATAAGCGTCTGCAATATCATCCACCGAAGAAAATATGTAAGCATTTAATTAATTGAATCTTTCGGATGAAGAATACTCCCTCCGAACAGAGTTTACACTTGGTAAAATAAGTGCAGAACTCAGAGGATCGGTCCTGTTGATTGGGCTTATTAGCCACTAAATGGAGGGCCAGCAATATCCGTTCCTTGATGGCGTACTGACGTCCAGGCAAGTGTGAATTTCATTTTTCAGTGGAAAGCGGGAAATGCTTGTTGTCTAGGCAAATCCTTAGGAAGATTAGAAGGGCTTTTAAGTTTAATCTCCATTCCACCAAGGAAGATGAGCAAACGAATACTAATCGAATGAGGGTGTTCTAAATCAGGACAATATTAACGATAAAGTATGAATCGGATGGTTTAAAAATGCTTATCTAGGACTCAGTTACTGGCAGCCTAACAGTCCAAAATGTGGAACAATCAGTCAGTCACAAAGATAGAAGACGGTAATTCTCTACTATTCGCCCCATCGCTATAAATTATTCTACTCAGCAGACGAGATTCACGCTTCGGTTAGTCGACCGATACAAGATTCTGATGATCCTAGTATTTGAACGCGGAGTGGCCAACATCCACTTGAATTCACCTTATTCCGAAGCTGAAGCAACCGACAATCGTAAGCCCTGTCAACCAATGGGGTGGCTGGTGTAGACTCAAACTTTGAGATGCACATCCCTTGACCACTACTTGACACAATCAGAAATACAGGAAAAAAGAACGTAGCTGATGAACAAGGCTTGTTTTCTGTGGTTGTTTCTCTTGGTCAATACACATCAACTTTATGTGATACCAGAAATCACGTGAAGGTTAACATCGGATGTACATACAGTTTAGTGAAATAGAAATCGAAAGAAGAGGGGTTGAATGAGGGGTAGGTCAATGGCTCACGGAATCAAGTAAGTGACCTCAGTGTCAGATAGGCTTGTGGGACCGGATTTTTCGCTAGCCAGTTCAAGTTCAGGGGCCGCGTACGTTTCTTTTGGACACAGTTGTGGGTCTGGCAGTCGGATTCCAATCGCCTCTGCGATCGATGGCAGCCTGGATCGTACCAGCCTTGATTGGTTCAGAGGTACCCTGTATATGATAGCGAAGGCTTGCTCTTTGTCGGTGACATGACTGGTTTCGGCCAAATGTGATGCAATTGCACTTGGGATTGGTTTCTTCCAATTGCCAATGCACTAAGCCACCACGCACGCAATGAATGTGACACAACCCGAGAGAACTAGAACGCAAACAAGCCCAGTATGCAAGCGCACTAGAAACGCTGACGATATCCGATCGCTTAGACTTCAACGCATAAGTTCGACTCATTATTGCCAAACGGACGGATGCCAGAGAGAAGAAACTCGTCAGACAGCTCAATCCAGTGACACCATGCACAAAGTTTTCGAAAAATCCAGAAGGGTACGGGCACAATTTTTCTTCGTTGCGCTGGACACTGCTCTTTTGGAGGCGTTATCGCTAGGTCCAGAATTTCGTCGTCCTAGTCGAAAGAATAACCAGCTCGAGCTTGAAGTCCGATTCGAGAGTCTATATGATCAGCTACCCGTGTAGAACAACTGAAATCGACGTTGGTCAATTCATGTTAGCAACACTTCCGTTAGAAACCCAGATCAAAACGAATTTTAACAGGTGAACATTTTGAGGCTTTGAAACGTTTACAGCAAAACGACCAAGTTTTACTGTCTAGATAAGGCGCAAGAATTGCCTTGATGGACAAATCTGACTCCATTGATAAGATGAATAGCATCCTCTCAGTTAGATCGAAATTTAAGAAAACGGGATCCGGGAAAGACAAAACGCACGTTATTGAAAAAGCTGTGTCAAAAATATTACGTCTCAAACAATCCGGAAACATTGATACCAATACTTTCGAACCTGTTCGCCCTACTGGTCTCCCGAAAGTGCATAAACCCACCCTATCTCTCAGGCCCAACCTCGAGATGTGTAATTCCCCTTATCACGCCTTGGCTAAATGGCTTGTAGGTCTGGTAGAACCAATCAGGAGAGGAGTGTCGACACAGCCTGAGAGACAGTTTTGATTTTGTCGATCAGATTAACGATCTGAAGGTTGATAAACACTTCTTGTTCTCCCTGGACGTCGAGTCATTGTTTACTAACATACCACTCCCTGAGACAACAGACCATGTTTGTGACGTGATTGGGTATTCCGAACCCGGATCTTGAGAAACTACTGCTGCTCTGTACCTACAATGTTAGATTTACTTTCAACAATCCAATTTATCGAGAGAAGGACGGGGTCGCGATGGAGTCTCCTCTAGGTCCCGTGTTGGCAGATTTTTTCTTGATCAAACTCGAGGCACAAAAATTAAACGCACTCTTTGCACGGTTCACACTGCGTTGTCGCTACGTGGACGACAACTTCGTACTTGCCGACGAAACTATCAGCACAACAGACGTGCTGAGCGGTTTCACTTCAGTCCATACTGACATCAAGGTTAATATCGAGCCAGAACAGGACGATGTCAGTATTAAAAAGAAGACTACCGGGACCATAGAGGGCAAAGTCCACAGAAAGCAAACGTGGAAAGGTCAGTACATTCACTTCGATAGTTTCGTTCCGTTGCAACAGAAGCGTAATCTAATTAGATGCCTAGCTGAAGGCAAACATATGCTCCTCCGACTGTTTACAAGAGGAACTAAAGTTCTTGGGACATATTCCTGCAGAATGGACACCCTGAACAGTTCGTACTCAAGAGTGCGCAATCAGTAAAGCCCAGACCTAAACTATGTTCAGTTAGGAAGAAAGACAAACTGTCACGTCCTACGACCAGCTTTCGTGTGCAATCATTCGCATGCTCGTGCCGAGCATCATACGTTGTTCATATGACAAGGCATTTGTCGGACAGGATGCGGGGACACACTCCCGTGTGTCTGAGAGGTATTCAGAAGAAACCAATCCCAAGTACAATTGTATCACATTTGGCCGAAACCAGTCATGTCACCGACAAAGAGCAAGCCTTCGCTATCATATACAGGGTACCTCTGAACCAATCAAGACTGGTACGATCCAGGCTGCCATCGATCGCAGAGGCGATTGGAATCCGACTGCCAGACCCACAACTTTGTGTCCAAAAGAAACGTACGTGGCCCCTGAACATGAAGTGACTTGCGGAAAATCCGGTCCCACAAGCCTGTCCGACATTGATTCCGTGAGCCATTGACCTACCCCTCATTCAGCCCCTTTCTTTGATTTCTATTTCACTAAGGTGTGTGTACTCCCGATGTTAACCTTTATCACGTGATTTCTGCTACCATATAAATTAGAGATGTATTAGCCAATGGGAACCATCACAGGAAGCAAGCTTTGCTCGGTGCCTTCGTTCTTCACACACTGGAAACTAGGAAGACTTCAGCTAATTTCCTAAGCACTCTTCGATGAAGCCCATAAAGGGAACGCTCGTAGAGGGAAGATTTTCAATGACACGAAATGCTTCCTAGTGCAATCCGTTTACTTAAAATCTCATCGAAACCCAGGAATCGTTTCCTGGTTAACGAAATTGTTTTTCAACATCCTAACAGGAGAGAACAAGGCGTAAATACTCAAGGGCATTGGGCAATTTTTTCCAATGTGTCGAAATATTGGTAGCTCAGGTGTGTATTAGTGGTTGATCAGATTGGTCATTGATCTGCTCGCCGAGCTTGGCAATTACCTTGCAAGCGTTTCGTTCCCAGTCGAAGAGACATCGTCAGTGCGCAGTTGAGTGGATGCTTCTTCCGGGCCTGGCTTAATTTATATAGTTTTTGAAGAGTAGCTCATATCCTCTCATGTGATTGGCTAACTGGTATATACCTTTCTTGTAATATCATTGGCCCGACAATGATTTACGCTGCGCTGTGGCCTGTATGCCTCGTATTCCATTGGTTGGTTCGATGGTTGCTTTTGGGTGATTGAGGTCCGTTTTCGACTGGGCCGTTCCCGGTCTGTGTTGCGTTGTGGTCTTTCTTCCTTGAATTTGGTTCGTTGTGACGGCGATTTCTATTTTTGGTAGTTTCCTTTAGTCTGATTGGCCCGTTCTTAGTTTGCATCGTTGTCTCATCTTGTTGAGCCTGATCGGCCGCTTGTACTTCCACGTTTGATGTAGGATTTTTCTTCTCGTATTGGCTGATTTGGTTGCAGTTGGATGGTCACTATGTTGAGTTGATCATTATCCTTCTTCGATTTGTCGGTTCGATTGTAGCCCGGGAAAGTGGATTGCTCCCCTCCATTTTTTGTTTTAGTTTGTCTACTTTTGAGTTCTGTGGTTCCGTAGTTTTTTTTGCTTCCAGTGTTCGATAGAGTGGGTCGATTTCGACATGTTCGTTGATGGCTTTTTCAGTGGAGTGTCAAGCTTCCACGAATTCGCGCTCTTTGTTCTCGCTTGAGCCAATATGTGATTGGTGCTCCAGTCAAATTTGCGCCCATCTTGACCTTCGTGCACGGAGACGAGTGGAAATTGGTCGTGCCTTTAGGTTGCAAGTTTGTTTATGTATTCTAGTAGAGAGCTTCCTTCCTGTTTGTCCCACGTAGTTTGTCACAATCTCCGCACTGAATCTTTTACACGAAGTTGGTCCTCAACATTGTGCCTAATCTTCGCTTTCGGTTTGATAGTGTTCTCCGTAGGGTGCTTGCAAGTTTGTGGGACACTGTTCTGTTGTGTGTGGCAACCGTGCGGTGATTTCCGAAATATTCCTGATGTATGGTAGTTAAATCCGTTTGCTTTCTCCATGTGCTGTTGGGTTGGCCGAAACGGGTTTTCTGAGAGTCCGCCAGATGAAGTTTCTGGGGTATCCATTTCTCTGAAAAGCTCCGTACAAGCCCTTCCCTTCTCTCTTTTGACTCCGTAGTTTTGCAGTGCGTCTCAATACGCTTGAAAAGAGTCCAGATGCAGCTTTGACAGTTCGGATGATTGCTGTGGTAGCTGAGAATTTGGTCTGTATGCATTGCCTTTCTGTAGATTTCCGTCTGTAGTTGTCCGTCTGGTAATTTCGTGATGAGGACCACCAAGAACGCCAGTTTCCCATCGGTTCCTTCTTCCATTGTGAATTGTATATCATCAAAAAACTATATAAACGCAGCTGCGCAGGGAGAAAGCACCCACTCAACTGCGCAATGACGATGTCTCCTCGACTGGGGACGAAACGTCTGCAAACTTATTGTCAAGCTCGGCGAACAGATCAACGACCATCTGATCAACCACCAGTATTTTTTTTCCTAAGCAACTGTCACGCTACACAATTTGCCTCATGAGCACTGCTCTTTTGGGGGGTGAGATGGCTCAAGTGGTTAGAGCGCCAGTTTACTGACCGGAAGGTCCGTGGTTCGAATCCGATATCTGCCTCTCGACTTCCCCTGTCTAGGCTTGGGCAACCTGGCAGTATCCCAGCCCTCGTGCTTCCTTCGGGTGGCATGGCAGCTAGGCACCGGAAGGGTGCTACAGCTGAACGATTATTACTGCTCTTTTGACTTTGGGAGAAGAGTTCAAACACACAACAGGAACACAACATAGCAGTGATACGGGTTGGTAGTAGCAAGGATGGAGCCTAGGTGACGCACAGGAACTTTGGAACCTTTAGAACAACACAGAGCGAGTGAGGGGTAACTTTTCAATATCTCTTGATCAGACTCGGACATATATAGGAAGTAATAAAATCAGTGTAAGACCGTCACGATCTGTGTTGTTCTAAATTAAGCTGCGGAAAACTTCCAAACAACCTAACATTTATCGAGTTTCAGAAATGACCGTTGTCTACAATGTTACCTCCAGCTAGAGCTGAACGAATTCCCGTCCATGACCAGAACGAATGTATATTATGCAGGGGTAGAGTGGCTAATTCGATCGATTGACTGGTGAGCTTTGTCTACTCTACGTTTATTGAAGAGTTAAGACGATATCGTTCGTCACTCAGATAGAACCTCTGTAGTATGTCTTGATTAGTTCGATCGTTGTCGTTTCACGTGATTTACAGCTGTGGTCAGTTCAGTATACGGACAGTTAGTAGTCAGCCTTGCTCGGTTACTGTCTCGGAGGTTTACAACACACTCTAACTCATTCCTGAAATGTGCCGCTTTCCTCAAATCATTTTCGACGGAATTTTAGGCAGAATGTCGATAACATTGTCATGTGCTCTGATCTACACACGCGAGCTTCTCGGCAAAAACGCAAAACCCGTCCAAGCAGTGGCATGAAGTAATGTCGTGTGTACACTGAGCGTGGTCGATTTTATCCCTGGTCTCTCGCATCATCATGCTTCATCTCCTGCGGTAGACAAATTTGATAAGGTATCGGAGTTCGTGACAGAAAACAGTGGGACGCCCCGTACCATCAGTCGAGACTCACAAGACTCATTAACATCAGGAAGCCCAAGTGGTAGACTTGATGATGAGTCTTCGTTCAACCAAAGGAAGGTTGGATTGAACACTGTTGTGGAGTAGCTGTTGTTCCTGACTTTTCCAAAATTCCACAGCTGTTGAAATTCACCAACTTTTGTCACGCTCACTCGGTTTCACTAAGTGCTACGGCTCCAAGATGAAACCACCAACTTGATGAACCTGTATCTGTTGAGGAGCCGAAAGTGTTAGCACGTCACACTTGGAGTACGCATCGAAGGTAATAATGGTAAGGCACAAAATGACGACATAGGGCGGTTCGAAATCCGTACGACCACGATTGTCTCCTCACTGTCCGCACAAGTCCTCATTGTAAACCCATTTGTCCCATGGTTCCTACTCGATTTATGTTAGATGACATGAAAATTAATTGTTCGTAATGATCTACTGGATGACAGGGTATGATGTCCATTATACAGGTTCACAAGGTTATATTGGAACGTTTCGGATTTGCAGTCAGATACTACTATCTTTCTCGAAGGAAAAGTGACAAGGGAGATGTCAGCTACAGTACCACCTTGTGCGGCAGACCACTTTGTTGTGAGATAAGTAGCAGAATACATATCAAGGGACACATTCATTACTTGCTAGCATAGTCTACTAAAGTTCCATACCTCGGTATCAACGCAGTTCGTGAAGTGTGAAATTTATGACTTTCCAGTAGGGGTGCGGGATGCACATACGGCTGGGTGCAAACTTCCATACGTCTCCCATTACCTAATCCCTTGGATTTTCGATGATTTCCACTTGCTATTCAACCTAAGCGAGCTGAAAAACCGATAGGAGAGCTCCGGATCAATGTAACAGTTGCCTTCTAGATGTGGGATTCTTTTTGGTGGTGGCATCAGAGCGCGCAAAACAGCCATCAGTTGACGAAAACGAACAGCCTTCTCTTCCGACACCACAAAGTCGATAGGATCAACGTCCTCATTGGGTCCTGCTGCTGCTGCCTCACTCAACGCACAGTCTTTTCAAGCAAGGTAAATACTCAACACCAGCGACAGCTTGAACAATCTCGCATGTAAATACGGATGATGATCGTACCATATGGAACCGCAACCACACTAGGACTCTTCAGATGGACTGCAGTGACCCGGTGAACAGCGCTCATGCTACCGTCGATTTTGCGCTCCGACTACACAGCTGGTGAAGTATAGATTGCATGTGTGAAAATACATCTTCCGTCTCGGTAGAAAAGCAATACTGTCTCACGATCAGGAGGTTAATTTGCTTCCCTGGTCGCGTTGGAGAAGCATGCCTTCTAACACAGCTGTTGTTACGGTAAGAATCGTCTCTGGATAAGAGGTGTCTCAGAAGAAGGATTCATGTTTTCCGATACCCATAAAAACTACCTTAACAACTGAACGAGACTACTCCGGTGCAGAAAACGGGCTATACTATTAATGTTAGCTGCCTCTCCTACAAGGAAGTATCCGTATCTAGGGAGCACATAAGTATCAACCCCCAAATGACCTCTACCAACTGGATACCGAATGTTCCATTAAGAGTTCGAGGACTGCGCAGGCAAGGTACCGAGTCCTGCAGAACTCTGCTTTTTCAGCAACAACACATCATGAATTGGCCTGTCCTACAACGATCCTTACAGAATATGTGCAAAAGAGTACTACAGTAACGGTAGAAGCTCTGCCGAGAATTTGACAGGAGGTATAGGGGTGAGCAAGCATCCTTGTTTTGGGGGAAGTCATCCGAACTCTTATAGTCACTGAAGCAATAAACACTGCAGACATTTCCATCAACTTGATTATGTCATTGTCAAGTTCACCTGAGTTATCAATACTGCAATGGTGCGTTGTGAAAAATACGGTAAGCAGATGTTGTTTCCACATTTTCCCAGCATGTTTTGCCTGAAATGTGCGGTATTCATGTGGACACTTTTTTTACAGGTACTCTCTCGCTCTTGAAATCATTTTCGCTAATATCTGTTGTATGGGACGTGTTGGCTGAGGTCTGTCAGATTTAAGGGTAACGCAGGGATATCAGAAAGTGAGATAAAATCAACCTTTATCGGCTGCTGCAACCGAGTATGTTGAATGCCGGACTCGGATATACTAACCTAGTGGCTTGCCGTTTCTTCAATTCATTGTGGAAATTGTTCTGTCACCCAACAGCGGACTTCGACAAACTAGAGTTTCGTCATTCGAAGACATTATCAGAACGGAAAAATAACTGCTCGAATGTACAAAACTTTATACAGAATTGTCCTCAGTCCATTAGAAAGATATTTACTCAGCACATGCATACGAAGCTAAGGATGTGATGAGAGGTGTATTTTGCTGTTGCGCAGAAGTAGCAAGTTTCTTGTTCCGTAGATGGCTGTCATCCTTCATGAGCCCAGCTGCGAAGTCAGCATCGTCCTGTGAAAAAAAAGAAATTGGATCGTAAGACACAATGAAAATGAAGAACTGTGATATAGGAAGTTAGACCGACAACCAATGGACTCAGAATCACAGCAGAGTATGAAATACACCCGCTAACCTGTTCGTGTTCTGGCCAGTAGACTTACATGGGTGACCCCGGGTCACAGCGTTGGTTGGAGAATGGGATGGAACCTACTGTCCGTCTAACGGGCTAGCGACTGTGGAGTTATTTTGCTAATTCATTTGTCCACTCACAGCCATCGTAGCTAATACTCTGCTCATGCCAACGAGTTACCGAGTTTCCGTTCTTTCGTATCCACGAGACGTTCGTTCGTCCCCCGTCATCAATTCTCAACACTTCGCCTTCATCTAAAATCACCTCAAGGAGAACAGTTTTCGCGATCACCGAGTTCCCGCCAGGGGAATACGTAACTCCTCCTCCACCTCTACCAGAGACCACCTCATAAACAACTTGGAAAAGGATATATTTCGATAGTTCCAGTATACTGTACAATGATACCGCTATTTGTTTTCAGAAAGACCGTTATCTATCATGAGTTTCGCAGTGAAATGCGCTCTTTGGAATGAAAAGCCTAGTCACCTGTATGGCGGTCAACCACATAAGGAGAATATCGTGCTCACTTGTGTATGCGGCTGTTCAACCAAAGCTTTCAATCGACGTTTGTGCGGTTTCCCAGTCTTGTGGACAAGGAGTGTGCGTTCGTTGATAAAGTACTTGTTACAAGACACACAGAAGAACTGACCGAGAGCAGGCAGATCTTCATCAGGTTCTGTTGCCTCAGCAATGCGTCTGACAATATTTTCTTCTTTCACATCTTCATAAATCTGCGCAGTACAGAGAGTATACATTGAATACTTGTTATGAATCCAATCCTTCTCGAGCAGAAAGTACAACAGCTAAATTCAGACCATAATAAAAATAATGAAGCCAGTGTTAAGAATAGGACGATGAGACGAAAACTGAGAAGAAAACCAGGATCAACAGCTGTCAGACCAGTGTCGGAATGATGAGCAAGCAGACAAGGAGTCACCAAGTGCTCAAAACGCAGAGTCCCATTTCGGAGGCGCGAAATAACGGCAAATGACAGCAGCAACCCGTAGCTCATAGCCCCGTGAGAAAGACCAACAGTAAAGGAGCGTAACGAATGACCGAAACAGCCATGAACGGAACGAGCAGTTTGTACGAACCGGAGATATTCACAGAAACGTCCGTGTTACCTCAACACCATAGGCATCGGTTCATCAAGGAAACGTGGGCAGCGGACGAGCGGTTATGGATTACGGTACATGAACTACCGCGTGGTTAAACGTTTGTCCAACTGCCTAGCCTCTTGCCACATTATTACAGTAATAGGCTGCACAGTAAAATCACCCGACAGAGGGCTCCTATAATCGACGATAGCCAGTAGTAATCCCGGCAATATGAGGATCGTTTAAGGCAAACATCCGAAACTATCTGGATAGCTGAATAACCCGTATCAGCATGGATGCACCGATTTCAAGCCTCAACAATTTAATATCCTGGATAGCTACTTCCGAGTTACATATTTCAAGGGTTTTCTGCCAAGAAGCAAGATAAACTTATCCCGTTTGGTAGCACTGTTCCAGCTGTGATCTAATTTCAATCGCTCTTCGAGAAATGCTGATATTCCATACGTGTTTTTCTCTCATAAGAGCTCGTTTAGTCCGAGAAGGTTGCTTACCAATTAACTGCTTACGGAGTGCTGAGTAATGCCATTGAGATGGACTCGAATATATATCATAAATATAATATATAAACTAGGCGTACAACCTCACTCCTGTAGAACGCTGAGTGAGGATGGTGAACTCACGACAAGAGAAAACAGGACCTTTATCCAACTAGGTGGCAGCCACCATAGACACAAAAATTGTTATGATGGCATCGTTCCCTTCGATTGAAAAGTACTGGAGTTCATGTTCACGTTACTCTCGTTTGAACAGTCCTCTTCCTGTCCTGGTGCAGTCTATACCGAAGGGGGGGAAGCACTGGGCTGCAGTTTCTTCCTTATCAGAGCTGATCAGCAGTGCATATCCTTGGCTGTGTCGGGGTTTGAACTCCGGATACCTGATATGCAAGCGAGCGTTTTAACGCCCGTCCACCAGCGCACGCTGGATGCACCTAACTAATCTATTCCAGGAAACCGGTTACCGCGCATCCTCTGTAATATCAGCCAAAAAACGGTGCTTATCCGCCTAACTGAGTCCAGAAACAGTCCTTTCTTAAAATGCACGTTTTGTTGGTAGACATTATGAACGGGAACTATTTTCGAATCCCCACCCCGCTGACACTAGTATATACGTGAACGGGTGGTCGGTTCGACGTCACTGTTTGAGTCCGCCACGGGAGCTGGGCAAGGAATGCACCTCTCATCAAGCAAAAACTCAAATATTCGGTTCTCTGTTGCTGTGACAGCTAAATGCTCCAATGGCCCCACAATAGAACGCTGGAGGCAGCAGCTGGAAGCACCGAAACAAATTTAGAGAGCGGAATACACGCAAAACGACAGGCAGCATGAGCGCACGCATGGCAGGCTCCAGATGGGGAATGCAAATCCCGTCTGTTGAAGCGAAGGTCACGCTCAACCAATGCATGTAACTAACACGGTTTCCGGAGAGGCAAGAACACTCCGCTATAGGTGATGGAGTCATTCTCCACATTCTTGAATGAAGGGAGCGCGGTACAACCAGGTCTACCATTCAACCAAATGTAATGCAGAAAGCTAGATGGAGCCCTGAGATTTCGACTCTTAAAACTAAGGTGACCGTCATTGTCCAGCGATGCTAACGGGATCCTTAAATGGTAGCAACCTAGCTGCAATGTGTTCAGCCAGTTCCTTCCGTTCCTCGGATCAGTAAACGGAAATCCGCCTATCTCCTTCAGCACCGCGTCCCCGCTTTTCTCAGTTGACTCCCAGTAATTTAGTTTGAACGACAGGTAAAACTTGCCGGCTTTTGGCTCAATGGCAACCAACAAAGGTATCTGACTCGGATAATGATGGAAAAGCACTCCATATTAGAGATAGTGATAAATCTCCCAGCAGACACTGCTTGTTGCATTCTTGAAGTTCTTTGCTAATTGGGAGCTTTCTCAAAGTAGTAGACTCCAGGTTACTAAAATTTACACCTTCAAGATGACATTGAATGTTAGGCAGGACTCCAGCAGACAGTTTTTGAGTCCATGCTGTTCGTCGGTAGTGGCAGTTATAATAACGGTATACTACTACCAAAAGAAAAGTAGATATATATATATCAGACATTATCGGTAGCGAACAGGCTTTGAGGGTACCATTAGGTTGTCGTATTTTTTCACTTTGCTTTAGGGCCACTACGATGCGTGAGAAATTAGTTTTGAATGAATAATCTTTATAGCGCGATCAAATAGCAAAAGCTCCCATGGTGACCTGCATCGTCTCTTACCAGGGTGGACAGTGTATACTGCTGATGAAGCATACAGGTGGTCTATCGTCCGGTGTCCAGGCTCCGCCCCGTTTCTGACGGAAGGTGAAGAGCACTATGGGACCGTTTTGCAGTGTTTATTTATAATTGTCTAATATTCTAAGAATGTCCAGGAAAGTTCAAAAGGGCGCTCGGGAATGTTCACTTCTCAAAAACAGCGCATATGAGATGTTTACTTTCGTGTCTAATAGCTTGCAACCGATTGGTTCGTGTTTACTAATAAATAACTTCGCGGCGAAGGACTTTCCTCCTTTCTCCAGTAGTTGAGTCTGTATTCTTCAGCTGGTGACTGCTTTGGATAAGCGTCGTCTCTGACGGTCTGAGTTGGTTTGAATGTGCCCTATGAACGTTCCATAAAGAACCACGGAATTTTTAAAGCTATTACCAACTTGCCTGATCAATGCAATTAAAAGACGGATGCTGGTAACGATGAACACTCAGTGTTCATGTGGACCAATGACCAACAATTCGGAGGAGAATGCCCATAGGGCATTGATATTCAGTTCAAAGTAATCCACGGATCACGGAGCCGCAACTCCTATTTTTGCATCCAGTGTACCCCAGTTCGGACCGTTTATGTGCCATATAGGCAGACTATTCGTCACCGATGTTGAAAAGCAAGAAGAAAACGCTTACACC
This sequence comes from Opisthorchis felineus, assembly GCA_004794785.1. Taxonomy (NCBI): domain Eukaryota; kingdom Metazoa; phylum Platyhelminthes; class Trematoda; order Opisthorchiida; family Opisthorchiidae; genus Opisthorchis; species Opisthorchis felineus. The sequence goes on from SJOL01002419.1 coordinate 1,020,145, forward strand.
TACCGGCATCTGTCTTTTCACCTTATTAGAGTCACATACATACGTTTTCTTCGGAACTGGTCCTTGATTAGGTCCAGATGCTGTGTCACGTAAATACACACAAGAGAACTAAACTTGGATGTTACATCAGCAAAATTCTGATGCAATCTTAGCTGCACAGAATGAAGAGGGAAAGTTTTCAACAGTTATCAGAAGTACTGAAGTCCTTGTAAATGGACTACACCATCATGGTGACTGTCTCTGTATCGATCTGAACAAAGTAGCCTGACTTCGTATGTTAGATGAAACAACTAACCCCGACCAACTGTATTAGAGACGAAAAGCATATTTCCTGGACGTCTGACCGGTGGATTATAAAATACCACTGAAAACACTGGAACTCACCTGATCAATGTCTCTGGAACGGTTTTTCACCTTATAACGGGTGTTGCGTGCCCCTTTACGACCCATAACACATGCAGTCTATAGAGTGTGTGCTAAAACGATGCAGAAAGATAGACATTAGAAATGAACAAAGCGAACGGCGTTCATTGCATTCATAAGACGTTTATTCTCTCCCCAACTCAGCAACAGGTTTGGAAAAAGCGTTCAGCTCGGTTTTTTAAACGCTGTCTGTTCAGTTCTGCCCAAGCAAAGAATTTACAACTAGAAAATATATTATTTGTCCGAGACACGGAAATAGATGGTCGACGCGTGCATTGCTGAAATACGTAGAAATAGCAGCAGTGTTGGGATGAATCAGGACTGAACTAAAAACATCAGGGGAAGAAGAAACCAAAAGACGAAAGACTGGCGAAGATGAATGAATAATTATCTGGAAACAATGCGACGTACAGTGCTTCAGGAAGAATTAGTGTTCCCTGGGAGTGTGCACCTAAGAAGAGAACCAAATGGCCTAAATTTGTTTGCATAACAAAATATCGATTGGATTCCAAGAGGGCAACTTGTACAAACGCTGTACGATGTTTGTACATACACAGGGTTGTATTTAATTATGATCAAGGTTATTGTCTTCATGCTGACCTGTCGAACTATTGGTAGCTCGGATGTGTTTACTGGTGGCGAAACGCTTGCAAGCTAGTTGCCAAGTTCAGCGAATAGACCAACGCCGATGTATTTAGTATTCACCTTTCATGATCAGAAACCTGCTCGAGCAGCCTTGAGATACCTTCCTGATCGTCACCACGTAAGATTGTTTTGAAGATTTCAAGCTTATGGTATATTGTAAGTAAAACCTGAATACATCAATGAAATGCTTGTCTAGAAAATATTAACACTAAATTATAAACAGGTGCCAGAATTCTATTTCATGATGTTGTGTGCAAGACTCAAGAAGAATGAGACTATTCTGCAGGTGTGGGGAATGAAGAGTAGCCTACCATAGAAATACAACCAACCGAGCAAAGGCGTGCGGCAAAGAGGTTCCGTATTCCTAGCATGTTTGTTTCCTGGGTGTTTCATCCTATTTGACAGCCGTCAAATGCAGGTTTCGTCAAATTCACTCAGAAACGGTTGTCGACAACGACACCATGTTGTTAATCTGTTACTCGTTCTATACAGTGACAACATCCTATTGGTTTCTGGCAAATAAGAAGAGCAAATCTTTCTTGCCTTTTCCTTCATAATAGTTGGTGTATACTCCAGTTGTACGGAAAGATTGTCACAAAAAATACCCGTGCACCATCCAAGAGAAGAGAGAGATTTTGGCCGATAGAGGGTGGGCGCTCTTCGAAGGGAGCACCATATATGCATTTGCAAGAACAGTCAGAGGAAGACTGGGCAACAGTGAAATGGGATTAGGCCACGGTTTGGTCACCATTCGGATAAGTCAGTCTGTAGGACCAATATAACAGGAGATTAACAAGCATCCCCCGACCTAAAATTGTCACCTTGTAGTGGTGGTTGGGCTTCTGTGCTGCAATAATCCTGCGGGCTATACTAGCTGGAACTCAGTTCCTAAAGGTTCAACCATGCTAGGAAGGCCAACGGGGAGCAGCCCGACGAAGAACAGTGAGTCCCATAATGCAAGTAATCGTATTACGATGAGGTCTGGAGGTAAAGCCGTACTGTCCTCCGCGATAGGAGTGTAAAGGAAGTAAAGCGCTTCCCACAGACGACCAGTATGTCCAAATTTATGGAAGCGGCGATGCTGCCTTCCCCCGAGGAAGGACGGGATAGAAAAGGTCGGCCCTCCGATCGCCCAACGGTTGACCATGACTGTCGGCGCGTTCTTCAATAAGGTCGAAATACTTTTGAAAACAAAGGGCACCTGCTGTGTGCAGCTGCACTAGGGGTGAGACAGTAATGCCTTACTCCCTGCGCCCTGGGGACGGGCAGGCCCCCTGCAGCCAAGGGGGTCACACTAGTGAGTCCTTGGCTCCGGGAAGGGTCCCCCAAGAAAACCCTAACAACCGCTGTCTCGCGGTCCAAACTCTTGAGTCAGAGGCCAGGTTCAGGGTCTCCGAACAAAACGCTACATTCTCCCACTACCTTCTGGGTCAGACTTTTGAGTCAAAGACTCAAAGTGGGTTACCTCAACCAAACCTCTTTCTTCGGCCTGGGCAACTAGGAAGCATCATTTGCCCTCGTACCTCTTCGCTCACCAGCCTTCTCCCACACTCCCTCCCCACCCATCGTACAATGCAGTGAAATCAACCCATCTGCCACTCCCCTACCCAACATCCCGTATCTAAACTTTCGCCCAGAAAAATAAACCAAAATAATCACTTACTAACCTCAAAATATCTGATCCACATTGCAGCTTTTAATGTCCGTACTCCATGTCAAATTGGACAACAGGCGTCGCCTGCTGAAACCTTGCATTCCCTCTCTGTCGACGTATGTTGTCTCCAAAACACGCATACAAGACCCCAGTTCGATCGTCCTCCTCACGCCGCTTAGGACAAGCCCAGATGTTCCACATTTCACTCTTGGGGTAGCCGGTGATCCTGACGCAATGGCTCGTGATATCTACGGTGTGGGAGTAGCACTCAGCCCCAAGGCTGAAAGCGCCTTACTGGACTGGATCCCAGTAAACAGTCTTCTTTGCGCTGTGCAGTTTTCTGGCTCAATTAAGCTTAACGCAGGTCGATGTGGTAAACGGTGTTTATTTGTCGTATCAGCATACGCCCCAACAGAGTGCAGTTCTGAGACTGAGAAGAACGAGTTTTATCAAGATCTGTCAAGACTATTTCGGTCAGCAAGAAGGACGGATGTTGTAATCCTAGCGGGTGATATGAATGCTCAAGTTAGACGAATAAATCCGGAAGAAGCGCAGTTGGGTGGCAGATTTGCAGTCGATGCTCAGCGTACGGATAATGAGGAGCGACTGATTCAGTTGTGTGCAGATCATCGTCTGTTCCTGGCCAGTACGAACATCCAACACAAACGCTCACATCGAGTTACTTGGAGGCCACTTACCACAAGACAGTCAATGTACCCAGTTGGACCATGTGGCTATCAGTTACCGATGGAGAGCCTCAGTCAAGAGCTGTCGTTCCTTCTGGGGTACACAACTTGACTCTGATCATGCCATCATGCGGGCCCTGTTGGTACTCCGATTTCCGTCAGCATTACGCGTGCTAAAGGAGGGCAGCTCCGTTCATCAACTTCGACAAGTTTCAGTAGCTAAGGAGTACCGGGGTGATCTGGCTAGAAAGTTACTGGAAACGCACGGTCATGTGGATGACGAAAACTGCTTGGAGATTGAATGGAGGCAATCCTCTCAGCTTTCAGAGCTGTTTGTCCAGGCCACCCGACTGGACTAATTGAAAACTGGATATCTTCGAGATCAGCAGATCTTATTGCTGCCAGAAAGGCCATACCAGCAACTAGCGACTATGATGGCGCACGCAGATCCCTCAAACACCGGATAATCAGGAGCTTGAAGAATGACAGAGAACGCTGGTGAATTTCCAAGGCCCAGGAGATGGAGAAGGCTTTAGCTGCAGGCAACAGCCGCGACCTGTTTCAACTGGTTCGATCAACGGGTCAAAAGAAGACAGGTGTCAGTGAGACAATATGCGAAAAAGACGGAACGGCAATTCACTCCCTCAATCACCGTCTTGAACGGTGGGCTGAGTAATTCAAAGAACAGTTCACCTGGTTTCCTTCAACACAACCGCTGGAAGAACCAAGCGGGCCCGAACGGAACATTGACACCAAGCCACCATCAACAACTGAAATCCAGCGAGAGATTTCAATCCTGAAGCGCGACAAGGCACCTGGCCTGGATGTTCTACACCCCGCAATCTTCAAAGAAGGTAGCGAGGTCCTGGTGAACAATCTGACAACGATACTACAGAAGATTTGGAACGAAAACAGAATACCAGCCGAATGGAGCTCCTCGACCGTCATCCCAGTTTTCAAAAACGGAGCAAGAACGTCATGTGGAAACTATCTTCGTATCAGCCTGGTATCCGTCGCACCTAAGGTGCTATCTAGCATTATTTTGCGCAGGTTGATGGATTATTGGGAGAGAGAGATTCGTGATAATCGAACTGGGTTTCGCCCTGGTCGAGGATGCATCGACCATATCTTTACCTGGAGACAAATTCTTGAACAGCGCCACTCCTTCAGACGTCCCACGTTGGTCATTTTTCCTTATTTGAAAGCTGCTTTTGATTCTGTCGATTGTCAGAAACTTTGGCAGTTTCTGGCGATCGAAGATGTCCCTTCCAAATTTATATCCCACATAAGCGCACTGTATACGAACACCTGTGGATGCGTACGAGTATACGGGAAGCTTTCCCTTGAGTTCACCACGTCCAGTGGTGTAAGACAAGGCTGCCCTCTCTCAACTGTCCTCTTCAACTTTGTGATTGATATGCTGCTTGCAATTTCCCTGCCTGCCTCTGAAACCTTGGGAGTCGAAATCCTCCCGGGACGTTCACTCACAGACATTGAGTATGCGGACGATATTGCTCTCCTTGGTTCAGATCCTTCTCAAATGCAGACGATTTGAAATAACCTAAGTAACTCTGCCGCACGGTTTGGCATGCGCTTCATACCTGCAAAGTTCAAAGTGTCGCTACAAGACTGGGTGGGATCAAACTCAAACCTCATGCTTGCAGGTGAGCCAATGGACGTGGTAGATAAATTTGTCTACCTGGGCAGCTGTATAAGTTCCGGTGGACTGGCTGGAGATGAGATTATTTCTCGAATCGGAAAGGCCAGGGCAGCTTTTGCCAACCTCCGACACCTATGGCGCCGACGTGACGTCAGTTTGTCTGTCAAGGGAAGAGTTTACACTGCGGTGGTTCGATCTATACTGCTTTATGGATCAGAAACGTGGCCCCTACGCGCAGAGGACATACGGAAGATGTCAGTGTTTGACCACCGGTGTCTCCTAAGCATTGGTCGGGTCTGGTGGGAACATCGGATTAGTAATGCTGGGGTATGCCAGATGGTCTTAGGGAGAAGGAACTCTCCCGCGATAGATGAACAACTCACGCTTCATGAGTTACGCTGGTTAGGACATGTATTGCGCATGCAAGAAGACCGTCTGCCTCGCACAGCCCTGTTCTGATTGGAAGAGACCGCGAGGTGGACAGTGTATGACCTGGCTACAAAGTACGAAAACACTAACCAGTAAACTTAGTCGGGTCGGCAACGGCTGCCTTCCTGGATGGGGACCCTGGGACTCAACTTACCAATGGTTAATGACACTGGCAGAAATGACCCAGTCCCGCAGCCCGTGGCGCTCGTGCATCAAAGCTATCGCTCTCAATGCGTAGCTATCTGATTCCCGAACTAACTGAACATGCCATCTCCCCCAAAGCTTAGCTGCATTTCCCACACTGTCCCGTTTACCGGTGAACGAAACTGTAGCAGCTGTAACCAATGTGCCTATGGTACACGGTTTATAGCTGACAAATGGAGTTTGATTGATTGACAAGCATCATAGTGTCGTATTCACTCACCGTCCATCTTATTGTGTTTGGGTGTGATCAGCCGATAAAAACTGGTGGAGCACAGACATAGAAATTCCGAAATTTTAACCGTCGACAGGTGAAAAAATTCACCACGTTTTGACTAAATGCGCGGTGTCATAATTACACCTTTGCTCGATAAGCACGACTGGGGATTTAACGAGAAGAGTGAGTACCGTAACGGTGTGCCAAACTGCACTGCTTGAACGCCCGACTTTCTCCAACACCCGAACCAAAGTGAACAAACGTGATGCAGCGGAAACCCACTACTCATCTTTAGGGGAGCTATAGTTGGCGAAACGTCTCCTAGAAGGCAGTTTCGCGACCTCATATCATACTGCTGACGCCTTTTCGCGATAGTGTTTCTAAATTGAAAAACGAAAAGTATAGGTGATTGTTCACATCAAAGTAGGAAGTGCAACCAACATGTTTACCGTGATGCTTCTGAAGCTTCTGAACGTGACGAGCAACTTTTTCTTCTTTATCATTCGACAAACTCACGAAATTACGAAAAAGAACAGGACCTCATCATCAACACGCACAGCATGATATCAGTGTTCAACTCTGGTGCTTCGCTGCCGTACAACCATGATTTATTTGAAAGCCTTATTGTGAAGAAAAGAAAAAAGGTGGACGGGGAAGGGACTTAGTGCCACCTTACTACAATCATTCCGAGATGTCTACACTCCAGACACCCATTCAGGCAATCCGGATAGAAATTGACAAGAACACCATTGGCATCGATTACCAGCCATATTATAAAGCGTCTACAACCAGGTGCAGTGGGCATCACGCGGCAGCCATCTTGGAAGGCGAGTGGCACCGACAGCACCCAAACGTTCCGTAATCTCCTTCATACCACTCTGTCAGGTCAAGGGTTGGCCACCTCTTTGCTTCCGCCACTCTGAGTTGGGCATGGAAAACAGCACTCTCTTCGGTAAACGATGGTTCGGAATGCGTATCACACGTCCCAACCAACGCAGCTTCTGGTGCTGGAGACAGTCTTCAATGGAAGCACTCGTTGCGCAACCGAAAAGTAGCTTACTAATTGCCTCGTTACGGATACGCCGACATCAGCATACACGAGCCATGGTTCTGAGACCGACTGTCGAACACCTGAAGACGTCTCAGTTCCGCTGCTCGAACAGGCCAGGCCTCACAGCCATACAACAAAACAGCCCGCACCGTAGTCTGATAAACACGCCCCTTGAGATTCAGGGATACACCACTCTGACGCCATAGGTGTCTCAAATTAGCAAACGCGCCCCGGGCCTTGCAGATTCGTGCACTGGCCTCATCTGTCACACTACAATCAGAACTATTTCAACCTCCAATAAACGTAAAACGTTCCACAAATTCGAGTGCCTTCCCCTGGATTGTACGTGGTGTGCTCAGTGACTGCATGTCCATGACCTTACACTTTGTGGGTGCAAAGTGCATACCAAAGGACTGGATGACTTTGGTCAGTTCATCCAAAAACACCTGCGCCTTCTCCTCTTAGAAGACGAGGACGATGTCATCTGCATATTCCATATCGACAAGGCTTTCGTCAGAGGCTATTTGATGATTTCATCGATCACGAAGTTGGTAGAAATGGAGAGAGTGAGAATCCCTGACGGACATCGCTTTGTGTACAAAAACTTTTGGAGAGCTCGCCATATACTCTCACACGTCCGGAAGTCCGAAAATACAAAGTGCTTATTATGTTCACGAACTTCCAGGGCATTCCTTGGTGGGAAAGCGTGATAAGAACAGATCGCTCAACCGAGTCGAATGCGTCTTGGAAATCCAAGAATACTAGGATTGTGGGTCGCTCATACGTATGGCGTTATTCTAGCACTTGACGGAGTGTGAAGATTTGGTCAACGCAACCCCTACCAGACTGGAATCCCGCTTGCTACTCTCGAGTCAGTGTCTCACGAGCCACCATAGGGGGACGAAGCACCAGTGACGCCAACAGCCTCCTTACGGCCTGGGTCAAGCTGATCCCCCTGTGGTTAACACACTCACTACGAGCCCCTTTTTTTAAGATGGGCATCACCACCGACTCTCCCCAGTTGTCGGGGACAGACTCCTTTTCCAAAATAGCAAACAAATCAGACAAGCGCTGACTGAGGACTTCACCCCCATCGTTGAACAATGCGGGTGGGAGGTCATCCGGACCAGAAGCTCGGTGGCGCTTGAGAGAACATATGCAGTCATAAACCTCCGAGGCCGTAGGTGGTTCCACGTTCACCGTCCAGGGATCTACGTCAACTGTGGGCTACAGATGAGTGGCAGCTAGTGGCCACGACAATTGTTGTTCGAAGTATTCGGCCCAACGGTTGAGGCGTTCTTCTTTATTCAAGATGGTCACTCCTTTCCGATCCTTGATGGTTTCGCTCACAGGTGGTTTCCGGGGACCGGTCGCGTGGATCAACTGAAATAATCTTCCGGCATTACCGGCTTTCTGGGCCTCCTTAAATTCTTTGGCTTTCCGTGTCCACCAGACTTTACGGTCAGCTCGCACGCTCACTTTCACTTATCGTCTGATAATTCGCCGTCTCAAGTAATGTTTGGGACTTGACGGGATATTTCTTCGAGATTTAGGCAGTGCCAATGTTTGGTCTGATATCCAGTGCTTGAGTGAGCCTGGTAGCCCGTGCCACGTGCAAAACTCCCAGCGCTGTGCAAAGAGGTGGCCATCTCTTTCCCGTATGAATTCACATCTGATGGTGGAGCATTTGGAAGAGAAGTTACAAGACGACTCTGATGAATTCGTCTAACATCAGGATCTGCCAGTTTCTCAGTTGGCAGGCGATTTTTCCGCACCTTAGGCGGTCCTGAAAAACAAAGGGAGAAGCGACTCTGGATGAGCGCGTGGTTGGAACCCACGAACGTGTTCCAAAACGACCGGTAGTCAGTTATTGATCCGCACCATCGGTAACTGGTGGCAATGTAGTCAATTTGAGTTTGTGGCCGGCATGCCGTTGGAGGACGCGATGTGACCAGACAACCGGCCATTTTGGAAGTTAGTACTGCATAAAAACAGCCTGCGATCAGCACACAGCTGAAGCAATCGTTCACCATTGTCCGTACGTACCGTGTCCAATCCATGTCGACCTCCTAATTGAGTCTCAGATACGATCAGCATGTCCACGTGTTTCTATTCTTCGTAGCTAAGTCATAAACTGTCCACCTCTCGGTCGTTTCCACTCAGCAAAGGGCTGGGTGAACAGAACTCGGCAAGCCAGACGGTCCTCTGGCATGTGGAGTACAAGGCCCAACCAGCATAACCTATGAAGAGTGATTAATTTATCTATCGTGGGAGTGTGCCCTCTTCGTAAAACCATCTGGCGTACCTCAGCATTACTAACCCGATGTTCCCACCAGATCCGACCAATGCTTCGGAGACGCCGATGGTCAAACACTGACATCTTCCGTATGTCTTCTGCGCAGATACCACGTCCCGGGAGCACCCCCGAGGTTTCAGAGGGAGGCAGAGGAATTTCAAGGAGAACTTCAATAACAAAGTTGAAGAGGAAAGGTGAGAGACGGCAGCCTTGTTATACATCACCGGAGTTCGCATACTGTGCCCTTCTAAGAGATAAAAATTTGGTAGGGACACCCTTGATCGCCAGATACCACCAGAGCTTCTGAAGATCGACGGAGTCAAAAGCAAGTTTGCGATTCCGAAACCGAATAAGTGGCTGCTACCAAAGTGTGATTACGGCACTTATTCAAACCATCACAAACCGTTTTATAAAGGTTTCGCGGCTGAACGGTCAGAATCTATCACTGATACCAACCAGATGGGACATCACTCAGGATTCGAACATTTTCGACTTTTTTAAATTTTAAGCCAGTTCCCCCATATTCATGATCCCATAAATTTTGTTTCGTCTCAAACGGCACCCATCACTTGCTGCTCTAATCCATCAACTGATTGTGAAGCTATACTGAAGGATACCAGGTCTTATGATTTTGTCATAAGCTGTATGCGGACTTCAATCCTGTCCGCTTGACCTTTACCGAGAAGCAGCAAGTCAAGTGGCACCAAAAACAACCTGCTCCCCAACGTGTTCAATACCGATTGTGCAAGATGTAGCTACTAACCGATTTATACAAAGCTCTTGCTGTCCGCAACTTTTCATTCTTGATGTGTGTTTGTCTGTGGTTTCATTGGAGAGTTCCCACTATAGGACAGAAAGCACCAGTATCAACGCTGGTTATACAGTACATGATGATAATTGAAAATAATTAGTCCAGGTTATACTTACACTTATCAGCGATTAAGTACAGTTTCACCTCCCAACGAGCCTGCCCTATCATTCAGGTTGAACATATGGTCAATGAGGGGTAAGCCAGTGCTCCATCCTAAGGTTTTCCCTGTAGTGACCATCGCCCTATAGGGCACGCGCGAGAGAGCTGGTCAATGCAACCAACAAAAAGTAATGTTTTTGATGTTTCATCTACTCACCTGCCTGGATGCATTCACTTTTTGCACAAAACTGTAGAAAGCCATAAAACAGCCAAAAAACGGGGTGTGGTGAAGAAGAACCTAACGAGTTCTACTGAGGAAAATGGTGGGAAATCCGCTATCCAAATTTTCCTTAGTGGACCGAGATAAAACGATGTGGCTCAATCCTTTCCATTACTAAGGTGAGCATTGACAAAACCGACCAGCAGAGAGTAGTGAATCAATTAAGTAATACCTAGTGCTAAACGAAACTCGTAATTTTTTTCACAACTTGCTACTTTTAATAACTCTGATTCAGGAAGCAACGAGTTCTTTGACATGGGGAGGTCTCTTTTTGCATACAGCAAGGCGGAGCATAAGAAATAGAACGTGGTGAAAAGCCATGCTTCTCTGAGGAACCACTGCATCGAACGACAGACAGCAGTCCTATATGGAGTAACCATGAAGAGTAGAACGACTGAAGTTTGGACATTAATAGTAATCATTCAGCTGCCATGCCTACCCGAAGGAAGCACGAGGGCTAAGGTACTGCCACATTGCCCAAGCCTAGACAGGAGCAGTCGATGTGCTGAGGTTGGATGGGAACAATGGACCGTCCGGTCAGTAAGTTCGCGCCTTAATTGAGCTACCCCGAGCCCCGAGCCTACACTCCACAGTAAAATTGGGCGTCCGATTCTGTACACTCACCGGACGCCTTCGTGCTTCCTAAGGTCGGTTTCATAGCTCAATAATCTGCTGGATAAAAGCACGACCTGGATACGGCAGTGGCGCACAGTTAACCTCCTCAACAAAAAGTAGTCGGGACGGTTTGGACGGGCGCAGTAAACAGTGGAGCAACTGACGCAAGAGTAAGCTTTACGGTGAGTGTGAAGTAAACGGAAGTGTGACAATAGGGAGTGAAAGAATAGTCTGGAGGACGTTGGTCAGAAGATGGGGCTACAGCTACAGTTGCTCTGCGTAGAAACACCCTCAAAGTACGTTGTACTATTTGTAAAAAGGCACTCCGTGGAATACCTGTTGCTTCATTTGGACAGAATATTAGTTAATTATCCACTAAATCGGTAAAGTATCGTGGCAGTCGGTTGTTTAAATGACTGTGAGATAATTGTGTATACACACGAATCACATATGCCCTTCTCATTGCAAGCATTTAACAGGACTTAACAAAACGATGAAATTCTCACTTGACTGTTTGTAAGTGGCTACGCTATCGGCAGAAGAAATATCACACCTTTTTCAGCAGTCCTCCTTCTATCTTAGTGAGAATATTTCGGTTAGTTCACATCAAAAGTGGGACTCGAGTCTCGCTCTTGCTAGAGTTCATCAGCAGTGTATATCCTTGGCTAGAATAATCACACCAGGACAGGAGGCCTGTTCAAAAGGAACTGATGTGGCTACAAAATATGTACTTGAAACTTCAGAATCTTGTCAAGAACTATAGATTGTAGATTGCCCGTCCTGAAAGTCGAGACTCAAAGAAATCGCCTGGTTATTCCATTTCGGAAGTTGTCATCGGGCAGCCAGTCATCACCCGACGTGAATCTCGTCAATGAGAGATTATTGGCGCTATATTCTAGACAAGTGTAAGTTAACCATATTCGTCGAACGGTATGGTGTCGTTACATACCGAGGGACCGTGGGTTCGAAGCGCCCTAGCGATTCGTGAGACGCGCACCGCGGATGATCTTCAGCGAGGGTGGAACAGTTGTTCAGTACTGCGCACCCGCAAAACTTCAAAACAATTGACTTTCAACATTCCTAATGAGTTTGTATCTCTTGCCATCACTGTCACCTTCTACGGTGTTGTGCATAACATGTATGGATTTCGAAAAGCGACCTCTGGCGTATTGTGGCCGAACTTGTTCTTATTCAAAGTCGTCACAGAGGTGTAATGTAACCGCGATCAGTAACCGAACCCAATAACTATTCTAACAGACAATCTGAGGGATAAACTTCAAAACGCAAAATTAGCTTCACAGCAGTGTATTATTTACAGGGAAAAATAAGAACGGCAGGGAAGTTTTCAATGAGTGCTCTCTGGACTAGTAACATCTGGGTCAAGCATAGAGTCAGCGAATAGCGAGGGGTCGGTCTGCATGTCCAGAAACAAATTGTTTTCGGAGCGACACTCAATCTCAACCCCCGGATCCATGGCCAGCACATCAACTACATGGTGGAGTCTTATTAGCTGTCTCCAAAAGTCTGATTCATCCATATCCGCTAACACTTTAACCAAGTCGTCTGCAAGATTTTGTGCACACTCCGCTCGATTCATCTCACCTGTTCCATCCGCGGTCAACCGGTTTGTGCCATTAGCTTCGGGTTTCGAAGTTTCCAGCGCCGAATGCGGGAAATCGTGGTTCACATTCATAGACGGTCCCTCTCCGTATGAATTGTCGGACTTAAGAAATCCACCGGATTGTTTCTGTTGCCCACTAGCAAGGCGTAAACGGCGCAGATCAAATCGATTCAAGTGTAGGCCAAAACTGTCCAGGATGAAGCTGCGTAGTTGGTCGCAGGTCTGAAAAGTATGCATCATGGAGCAAACAAGTTGGTGTTGTTCTGGAGACAGTCGCCGATTGCTGGCATACAACCAAGGTTTGCCCTCTTGGAACGAATGAGAATGGAGAAAATGGCTTCGAACCAAATGTAACATTTTTTTCCGTACGGTCACCGTGAACTGGGATTCACAGCCATAGTCAGCATTCCTAAAATAAAAGGGTCACGAAAGCATCACATACAAAATGACCAACGAAACCTACCTGACAGCTTTACACCTTGTGCGACTGTGCACACACTTATACTGAACCCATCGATAAGGAAATCCTGGGGGCAGCACTTTGCCTGTAATCCTCTGATAGTTTGATGCGGATAATGATGAACGAATAGCATAGCAAGTGGCGGTGACATGCTGGAATCTGATTAGGTCACGATGGAATGCTCCAAACGAGTTATAGGGAAAAGATAAGATCCGGTGAAAGTCTTCCGTGACATCACACATTGATATGAATTAAATCGTCCACGCCATGCGACCGTGTGAAGTCACAACAGGGTTTAGATGAGTCTAAAAACAGTACAATACGGAGTAATTCTCAAAATGAAACTGGTGCCTGATTGTACCGAACAATAGAGACCATAATTGAGGAAGAAAATCAAAGCATAATCCAAACAGCAGGACCACACGGTTGTGGTTTCGTCTCAACGAACTGGGGACGAGATGGCTCAGTGGTTACAGCGCGAATTTACTTACCGGAAGGTCCATGTTTCGAACCCGACCTCTGTATCTCGACTTCCCCTGTCTAGGTTTGGACAACCTGGCAGTATCCCAGCCCTCGTGCTTCCTTTGGGTGGCATGTCAGTTATGCACCAAAAGGGTGCTACAGCTGAATGATTTGATTTTTATTTTTCTCAACGCACTGCTGTTTTACAACCTGCAGGGTTTATGTTTGGAACGGTGCCGGGTTTCATGGAGTCCCATGAAGAACCCGGATTAATCATTGGACACCATTCTACACCCATGGCTTCAAGTTTGCTACGGCCCCGGTCCCATATGCGGCTTCAACAGGCGGCAAATCAGCCGAGTAGAACCCCCACGTGGTCGTCAAGGGTGAGCATGTGATCTGAAGTATTACAATGCCCGGATCCAACGGCCCTCATGACAAGTCTGTTCAAATCATCGACCTTCTCTGCCATCTTGCAGACTAATGAGGCAACTTCGAACAAGGGCCAAGTGACACTGGGGACATCGTTCGTATCATATCCTCAAGACACTCTGTGTTTATCTGAGTCCTAAAATCGTTCAGCTGCAACACCCTTTCGGTGCCCAGCTACCATGCCACTCGAAGGAAGCATGAGGGCTGGGATACTGCCAGGTTGCCCAAGCCTAGACAGGGGAAGTCAAGATGCAGAGGTCGGGTTCGAACTGCGGACCTTCCGGTCAGTAAATCCACGCTCTAACCACTGAGCCATCTCGCCCCCTATCTGGGTCCTAATCCGTCAACGTGACCATGTGAGATTTCAGGCGACCATTGGACTGAGTTATCATCCCGAAATTAAGTAGTGTTTTTAGCTTATGCAAGCCTGGTTAAGAGAAGTCAAGTTGTCGGTGACGAAATGAGCACAGAAATCCTAGTGAATAGGTCGACCGCAACTTCTACGATGCCCCCCTCCCCGGGGGTTTACATCGGACTGAAAATACTGGGCCAGCTGCTAAGCAGCAACGTAACCACACACCTATTCAGCTCACCGGTAAAGTTCTACGAAAGCTTCTCCAAAACCTAAAGTGCTGCAGCAACTTCCGAGATATACTTTGACGATCTCGAGTGCTGACTGGTAGATAGAGAGTACACGGAGAGCTCCGTACACGAGGCGGTGTCAATCAGGGGTGCCTATTCTCTCCATTCCTATTTAATTTTGTGATCGATGAAATAATGAAACGAACGCTGGAAGGCATTCAAAACACTGTTGTTCAGATAGCTGCTCATTAAAAGCCTGTTAATCTGGAATATACGGACGACATGGTTCTCGCCTACAGAGAGAAGGCGCAGATGAACTAACCAAATTCATCCCATCTATTGGCATGCGTTCCACGCCCACACAGTGTAAGGTCATGCTCCTGAAAATGCAGTCACTGAACACGCCACTTACAATCCAGAGAGAGAAAATCGAAGTTGCGGAGCGTTTTACATATCTTGGAAGTTGTGTTAGTTCTGATTACAGTGTGGCAGGTGAGGTCAATGCATGAATCTCCAACGCCCGGATCGCGTTTGCCAATTTGCCACCTATGGCGTCAAAACGGTATATCCCTGAATCTCAAGGGACGTGTGCATCAGATTAAAGTGCGGGCTGTTTTTCTGTATGGCTCTGAG
Source organism: Opisthorchis felineus (assembly GCA_004794785.1). Taxonomy (NCBI): domain Eukaryota; kingdom Metazoa; phylum Platyhelminthes; class Trematoda; order Opisthorchiida; family Opisthorchiidae; genus Opisthorchis; species Opisthorchis felineus. Next base: position 1,035,402 of record SJOL01002419.1, read on the forward strand.
ACTTGGCCTCTTCGAGCAGCGGAACTGAGACGTCTTCAACTGTTCGACAATCGTTGTCTTAGGATCATGGCTCGAGTGGGTTGCTGTCGGGTAACCCATAAAGAAGCCATAAGGACGCGAGTTTTCGGTTGAGCAACGGGGATTTCCATTAAAGACTGTCTCCAGCACCAGAAGCTGCGTTGGTTAGGCCATGCATTGCTCGTACCAAACCATCGTTTGTCGAAGAGAGTGGTGTTTTCCGTACCCAACTCTGAGTGACGGAAACAGAGAGGTGGCCAACCCTTGACCTGGCAGAGGGGTATGAGGAGTCATCATCGTCATCACCATTATCAGCTTTAAGGACCGCGTACTTGTCGTACAGTGGTTGTAGCTGCCAGTTTCCACCACCGATGATTTGAGGTGGGGTAGATAGCTGCGCATTGGAGACGGGAGCTGATGTAATTGATGCCTAAATACAGGGTTGTCAATGGAATTTTGAGTGGGGAGATTGGGAAGGGAGCTATGCATTGAAGGCAATAGCTTGGATGCACGAGCGCCATTGAGAGAGCGACTGGGCCACGTCTGACAATGTCTCTAACCACTGATGTGTCCAGTCTCGGGGTCCTCATCCAGGGTGATGGCAATGGCCAGCCCAGCTGAATTTGTTGGTAATCGATTTCATACTTCACTGCCAAGTCATTGTTTGACCTCCCTTGGCTCGTTTCCACTCTTCGCGCGGTTGTGCGAAAGGAACCCTTCGAGGAAGTCGGTCGAGTGACATACGGAGCACGTGGCCAAGCCAGCGTAACCTATGCAGTGTGATCAGTTCATCTATTGTGGCCGAGTTATTTCTACCGAAAACCACTCGACGTACTTCAGCATTTCTGATCCGGTGTTCCCACCAGACTTGGGCGATGCTCCAAAGACATCGATGTTCAAACACTGAAAGTCTTTTGACGTCCTCCACGCGCAGCGGCCAGTTTTCCGATCCGTATAGTAACATGGAGCGCACCGCAGCATTATAGATTTGACCCTTGACGGATAAGCTGATGTTACACCTACGCCACAGGTGATGCAGGTTCACGAAAGCTGCTCTATCCTTCCCAATCCGGATGGAAATATCATCTTTCGAGACCACTGGGAATCATAAAAGTAGACAAATTTGTCTACAACATCAATCCGCTCACCCGCAAGCATGACGTTAGGGTTCGAGCCCACCCAGTCTTGCAGCAGCACTTTACACATTGCAGGCGTGAAGCGCATGCCAAATCATGAGGCGGAATTATTGAGATTATTGAATATTGTTTGCATTGCCACAGCATCAAATCCGAAAAGAGCTATGTCATCTGCGTACTCGATATCTACGATCGGACGCCCCGGGGACACCTCGACCCCACATGCGTTAGAGGCTGATAGTGAGCCTTCCATAATCGTACCAATGACGAATTCGAAAAGGAGGGTGAAAGATGACAGCTTTGGCTGACACCACTTGATGTGATGAACTCAGGCGAGAGCTTCCCGTGGACCTTCACACGTCCGCGGGAGTTGGCGCACAGCGCCTTTAGGAGGGTCAAAAATTTATGGGGGGCACCTTTGCTCCACAGACACTGCCGCAGTGCCTGACGATCCACAGAGCAAAAGGCAGCTTTTAAGTCAAGGAAGGCAACCATTGTTGGTCTCTGGAAGCAGAGT
>SJOL01002419.1:1042457-1060019 GCA_004794785.1 Opisthorchis felineus
TGTCCTCTGCGCGTAGGGGCCACGTTTCTGATCCATAAAGCAGTATAGATCGAACCACCGCAGTGTAAACTCTTCCCTTGACAGACAAACTCACGTCACGCCAGCGCCATAGGTGTCGGAGGTCGGCAAAAGCTGCCCTGGCCTTTCCGATTCGAGAAACAATCTCATCTCCAGCCAGTCCACCGGAACTTATACAGCTGCCCAGGTAGACAAATTTATCTACCACGTCCATTGGCTCACCTGCAAGCATGAGGTTTGAGTTTGATCCCACCCAGTCTTGTAGCGACACTTTGAACTTTGCAGGTATGAAGCGCATGCCAAACCGTGCGGCAGAGTTACTTAGGTTATTTCAAATCGTCTGCATTTGATAAGGATCTGAACCAAGGAGAGCAATATCGTCTGCATACTCAATGTCTGTGAGTGAACGTCCCGGGAGGATTTCGACTCCCAAGGTTTCAGAGGCAGGCAGGGAAATTGCAAGTAGCATATCAATCACAAAGTTGAAGAAGACGGTTGAGAGAGGGCAGCCTTGTCTTACACCACTGGACGTGGTGAACTCAAGCGAAAGCTTCCCGTATACTCGTACGCATCCACAGGGGTTCGTATACGGTGCGCTTATGAGTGATATAAATTTGAAAGGGATATCGTTGATCGCCAGACACTACCAAAGCCTCTGAAGCAGCTTTCAGATCAAGAAAAGCAACCAACGTGGGACGTCGGAAGGAGTGGTGCTGTTCAAGAACTTGTCTCAAGCTAAAGATATGGTCGATGCACTCTCGGCAAGGCGAAACCCAGCTTGATTCTCACAAATCTGTCTTTGCCGATAATCGACTAGCCTGCCCGAAGTAATACCAGGGTGTACCCTATATGCGGCGGATACCAAGCTAATGCCCCGGTGATTTCCGCATGGCGTTCTTGCGCCCTTTTTGAAAACTTCGATGATGGTCGAGGAGCTCCATTCGGCTGGTATTCTGATTTCGTTCCAAAGCTTCTGGAGTATGGTTGTCACGCTGTTCACCAGGACCTCGCCAACTTCTTTGAAGAGTGGGGTGTAGGTCATCCGCACCAAGTGCCTTGTGGAGCTTCAGAATTGATACCTCACACTGGATTTCGGTTGTTGACTGCTGGTTGGTGTCGACGTTCCATTCAGGCCCGCTGGGCTCTTCCAGTTGTTGTGTTGAAAGACATACAGTTATAAAAGCTAAGAGCATAGATTCTTCCACTCATTTCCACTCAACCTCCAAGCAATCTTCGACATCCGCATGACTGTGCGCTTCCAGTATATTTCTAGATGGGTCACTATGGCTACAGATCTCGACGATGTCCAGTGTTCTTGCGGTCGAATCGGAGAAGCCGGACAGACAGCAGTGAACGCAGCTAGAATAGCTCTTTTCACGTTTCTCCATCCTTTTGCCTCCAGTTATCATCATCATCATCGACAGCATGACATCAGTGTTCAACAATGATGCTTCACTGCCGTACAATAATGATTTATTTGTAAAGAGAAGAATGAAAGTGGACGAGGAAAGAACTAAGTGCCTACAGTCATTCCGAGGAGCCTACACCTCCAGACACTCATTCAGGCAATATTGACGGAAACTAACAACAAGAACCCCAATGACATCGATTAGGAGCCATATCTTGCACCGTCTCCAACCAGGTTCAATGGGGATCTCGCAGTCCCCATCCCGGAAGGCTAGTAGCACTGACAGCACTAAAATGTTTTGTAACCACTATAACAAATCTATGTCAGCTCAAGGATTGCTCACCTCTTCGCTTCCCCCACTCTGAATCGGGCAAGGAAACCAGCTCTCTCCGGCAAACGATGGTTCCCCATACCTAATGCACGGCCTAACCAACGCAGACCCTGTTGCTGGAAACATTCTTCAAAGAAAATGCCCGTTGCACAATCGGAAACTCACTACTAGCACAGTGCTTGTTTACTGTGGAGAGTTGTTGAGCGACCTCAGATCCATACTGTTGAGCTGTGGAAGCTCTTCGAAGAGAGTGGACTGGCGTGCTTCTTGCTGACTTGCGAGGGTCTGAAGGGGAATGAACTGTCAGGCGTGCACGCACCATGGCGTGATCGGAACCTAGTTATGTGCCCCAGAAGGAGCGGTAGTTTTGAATTATGGCTCTCCACCGGTGGCTGATGGCCACGTGATCCAGCTGGGTTCACGGTTGATCTGCAGTTGGTGGCCGCCAGGTTACGTGAATCGAATGTTTATGCTGAAAGTTCGTACTGGCCAGAAATAGTTCATGATCAGTACACAACTGGAGGAGTCGCTCTCCGTTGTCTGTGCGTCGAGCATCGACTCCGAATCGACCGCTCAAATGTGATTCCAAGGAGCACACGTGGTCATTCATATCGCCCGGAAGGATCACAATGTCAGTGCTTCTTGCTTGACGAATGAGCCTGGATAACTCTCGATAGAAAGTATCGTTCTCAGCATCAGAACTGCAGTCCGTTGGGGCATAAACCGACACTACAAACAGACGCCGCTCCTTATGTCGAGAGGCATTGAGCTTGGTTAAGCTGGATAACGGGACGACGCAAAGACGACAATTCATTGGTATCCAATCCAGCGAAGCGCGTTCAGACCTGGGGCTGAGTGCAACTCCCACGCCAAATATTCCACGAGTCATTGCTTATGGATCACCGGACACACGGAGGGAGAAATGTGAAAGAGCTGAGTTCATCCTTGGCGTTCTGAGATGCACAACCACGCTTCGGTCTCGTATGAGTGCTTCGGAGGCACAGCATGCATCAATCTTAAGGGAGTATAAGGTTTCAGCGAGCATTGTCCGTTTGCCAATTTGACATAGAGTACGGACATTAAAAGCTCCTATGTAGAAAGGATCTCGTGGATTTAGAAGGGTGTTATTTTGTTTACTGTCAATAGGCAGTGAGGAGCATAATGCCCTTCGGTCAGATAACTGACAGTCAAGTGACCAAGTGACGTTTTCTTGTGTGGTGGGAAGGGATTGGGGAGGGACATCGGTGGACACAGAACTCTGCTGGCAAATGATACTTCCCATTTGCCTAGGCCGAGGAAGAGGGTCTGGTTGAGGTAGCTCATCTTGAGTCTTTGACTCAAAAGTCTGAACCGCAAGGCAGCGAGCAGTAGGGTTTTCGTGGAGGACCCTTCCCGGAACCGATGACTTAATAGTCTGACCTGTTTGGCTGCAGGAGGTTGGCCTAACCCGAGGCATTACTGTCTCACTCCTAATGCAGCTGCGCGCAGCAGCTGCCTTTTGAGCAGCATCAGACTCTTTAGTTATGAAGGTATTTCGCCCCACGGTTGACCGTGAGGTATTGGATAATGCGCCGGCGGTCATGGTCAACCGTTGGACGATCGGAGTGTGCGGTTTTTGGGCCGACCTCTTCTATCCCGTCCTTCCTCGGGGGAAGGCAGCATCGCTGCTTCCATAAATTTGGACAGGCTGATCGCCTGTGGGAAGAGCCTTACTACCTTTATTCTCCTATCGCAGAGGACATTACGACTTTACCTCCAGACCGCATCGTAGTACGGTTACTCGCAGTACGGCGACTCGCTGTTCTTCGTTGGACTGCTCCCCGTTGGCCTTCCTAGCATGGTTGGACCTTAAGGAACTAGGTTCTAGCCAGTATGGCCCGCAGGATCATTGCAGCACAGAAGCCCGACCACCACTACAAGGTGACAGCTCTAGGTCGGGTGTTGCTGTTAGTACTGGTGAGAAAAGATCGCCGCTCTCTTTTCTCTTTCGACGCTTTGAAGCCCCTGGTCCAGACGGTAACCTTGTTATTTTGCCGCTAAATTGTGCACCATAGCTGGCACCTGTTCTCCAGGTTGTTTTCCGCACCCTCTAACACAGGCACCGCTACAGTTATTTTAAAATATCCTTCTTATGAAATGCCATTCCATATCCGATCCGAACAGTTTCCGCCCTGTGTCTGTCACCTCCATTTGCCCAAACTTTTCGAATCAACCGTTGCAAAAATGGATGAGAGGTGAGATCTTGAAGGTAACACTTTTCTAAGTGTCCACCAATACAAATCCAGGCATAACCGCTCCACGATTGGTCTGCTATACCTATTGCTGTTTTGTCACTGTTATTGTGGAAAATGTTTTGAGAACCACCAGCATGTCAGTCACAATAGGGGGCCTTGGCCTCCAAGGTACTCTCTAGTATCGTCCTGCGCAGTTTGATCCACCAGGAGAATGCCAGAATCAAACTGGGGTTTGAATCGATTATATCTTCACTTTGCCTCCGATACTTGACGTTCTCCCCACCCGAATCACGTGGTTATGTCATTGAGACTTGAGTAATGCCACCCGATACCGGTTTTGATTAGTAGACGCCAGGTTTTATAGATTTGGGAGCGCCTCAGATTCTCTGGACGCACAAGTCGCTTCTTACGGTTGTGTGTTGCTGACGTCATCAGGTCTGTCTGTAATTTATGTACGACAGTTGTTTTTGTTGGCTTATCTGTTTTTAAGAATACCCTTCGAGTAACAATTGTCTTCTCGCTTTTAGATATTTTCAACTCGAGCTTTTTGTGGATTGAACCTTATGTTCGTTTAGAAATGCGTCGTCCATCTTACTGCCTCGTGGGTATTTAGGCTTCTAACATGACTACACACTAATTTAACAGACTTTTGCCCTCCCTGCTTGATGGTAAACAGCAAACAACAGTGAACATTACTTTGTCTATATCCGGACATGTAACCCTCGAGATGGCGCAGTACTGCATGCTTCCTCGTGTGTTATCTGAATTATTCAAACATACACCCTAATGGTTTCCAAATGAGTGGGAGGAGATTTATATCCAAAGCGAAACTCGCAGTTTCTCATGTCAGGTTGGTCAGTGGTTGTAGGTCTGACCAACACGGCCTCTTGGTTATCCAGGTTGGGGTTTGGAATATGTGTGGCGACTTGCTCTCTAAAAATGGGGATACACTAACGTTTCCCGGCAAACATCGCTGCATTGCGGTCAGGCTTTTGCAGCCAAAGGATTGTTCGAGGAAACTAAATGTTCTCATCTAGGGGTTGGTGCCCTGGCAGTACCTCCGCCCACTTACAGCCATGTTTCCAAAAAGTAGCAATACTCTCATCCTGTCATCATCCGTTTTGTCTTACTAGCTGCATACAGCAGGGCGACTAAGCGAAAAGAAGCTACTGGTGACGCTCCCGCTTTTCACTTGTACATACTTTTTCTTCTCCCTCCCTCCAACCCAGTTATTAGCTCGCTTATTATTTATATTCATATGCGCTTAAGTGTATGGGGAGCTCCGCGAAAGCTTTTTTCCAAGCAGTGGTGTTCCACAAGGATTTTCACTCCATGTCCGTTTGATTTCGTTATTGATAAGATGATAAGACGAACACTGGAAGGTCACCAGAACCCGTGTTCGGATCTCACCGAGCAAGAACCTTATCGACCAAGAATACGCAGACGACATCGTCTCCATTTCTAAAAAAGAGCAGGAGGAGCAAACATTAATTGAAAAGCTGACCAAGGTCATTTGGTCCTTCTCTATGTGCTTTAGGCCTGTAAATTACACAGTCATGCTGTAGAACACACCTTTGAGAATTCAGTGAGTGATATTAAAGGTTGTATATCTACCTAGGAAGTCTCATTAGCTCGGAAGGCAGTGAAACAGACAAAGTGAACTCACGAATCTCGAAGGCAGAAATTGCCCCAATTGTGGCGTCAAAAAGGCACTTCACTGGGTCCCAAAGGGCGCATGTATCAGATTATGGTACGAGCTGTATTATTGTACGGTTGCGAGACTTGGTCACTTCGGGTGAAGGATCTGAGATATCTTCAGGTCTCTGAACACCGACTTCTCATAAGTGTAGCTAGAATCGGCTGCAACCAGCGCATTCATAATGAGATGATTAGGAGACGGGTCTTTGGTGAACCAGAGGATGATTGCCTCGAAGAATGCATCCAACAATGCACGATAACTTGGCCGGGCCATATGTCACGAATGTTCAGCTAACACCTGTCAAGATGAGCGCTGTTTTCCGTGCCTGATTCGGAGTGGTGGGGTCCTATAGGTGGACAGAATTTGAAATGATAGAAGAGGATGAAACATGTTACGAAAAGTTTGGGAGATGTTGGTGCTCTTCGCCTTTCAGGTTGGGGTCCATGTGCCCCGACCTGTGTTTCGTCAGAGGCAATGAACGACATGGAACCTAAATATCGCCGGTAGTGATCACGCTGTCAGTTTCTATCTAGATTGTCTGACTGCGCGCTGGAGATGCAAGCATCTCGGACATTTGTGGTAGGTTAGCCCTATCTCCCCCTCCCTGCCACACTTTCCTCTCACTATAAGGCCGCACTGAAGCTGACATGACTGTACGGCAGTGAAGCATCAGTGTTCTCATCTGGTGTTGCTGCTAATGATGACGGTGATGAACCGTTAGGACTGACGAACCCGTTCCTCTTGTATCAGTTTTGGCCGAAACATCTGCGTGCCGACAGCCCCATGTATCTTCAAAATACAACTTCAGGCCACAATACCCACTCTTTCTGGCTGATTTTAATGTTCGCACTCTAAAGCAAGCAGGACAACAAGCTGCTCTTGCTCTCACACTGGATTCGCTTGGCACTGATGCTTACTGTGTATCAGAAATAAGGACTCACGATGCTAGCGCAATGGTTGAGCTAACTGCCTCAGCACCCTTACCTCGATTCCGGCTGCACACCTCTGGCGATCTAGATTTCTTTGCGACAGGATGTTCAGAAGTCGGTATCGCCCGAAGTCACCGGGAGGAAAGATCGTTGCTTCACTGGATACCCGTTGATAGTCGTCGCTGTGCGGTGCTTCCGGGAAGGTTCGTGAAGGAGTTTTACAAGCGCGTTGTTGACCGCTGTCTGTTTGTCCTACCTGCTTGCGCCTCAACTGACTTTAGCTGTGGCACCATTAAAAGAAAAGTTTTATGACGCCTTGAGCGCCCTGTTACGGCATGCCAAAAGCTCAGATATCGTTGTGGTTGCCGGAACACTGAATGCAAAAGTGAGAAAAATTAGTCCATCCGAGACTCACTTAGTTGATCAACACGTACACAGAATGGCGAACGACTTCTTCAACTACGTGCTGACCGTAGACTGTTTTTATGCAGTACTAAGTTCTGAAATAACCGAAGTTGCCTGGTACACGCTGTCCTCCTCGGCGCAGCAGCCACCGACCGAAATTGTTCACATCGCCGTCAGCCAACAATGATGCAGGTCAATAACTAACTGTCGCGCGTTTTGGAACACTTGGCTGGAATCCAAACATGCATTGGTCCGGAGTCGACTTACTGCCCGTCTTTCAGGGCTGTATAAGGTGCGTATCAATGGCTTAGCAACTGAGGCTGGCATATCCTGAATGTGGACGAATTTAGCGGAATCGCCTTCTAGACGCTCTCCTTCGCTCGTCCACCGTCGAATGTGAATTCCTGCTGGAACGAGATTCACAATGCCAGACTTTTTCCTGTGGTACGGTGCTACCAAGTCCGCTCAGACAGTGAAATTCAGATAGAACGGCGGCACTGTGTGAATCTCAGGGTAATGTCCCAGCCGGACCGGAAAATAATTAAGCCCAACGAATCGCCAGAAGCCAAGTCAAAATTGATGTGCGGGCCGACCGTAAAACCTGGTTGTCACTGAAGGCTAAAGAGGCCCAGAGAGTGCAGGTTAAGAGATTATTTCAGTTGACCTGTGAGACCGGCACCCGCAAACCGCTCTTGAGTGAAACCATCAAGCATCGGATTGGTGCGATCATCTTGAATACGCATGGACGTCTCGACCGCTGGAGCCAACAGTTTGTTTGGTCACCTGCTGCCATTCAGTTGGACCCTGGAACTGAAGTCGAACCCTGCACCGTGAACCTGAAATTCCCTACGGCCTCTGATGGGCAGAATCCGCAAATGGGCCGGTTCACAGCTCACAGTTAGGCGCTGATACGGCCAAGAATCCCAAGCAACCCGCAATTGGCCAGACGACGGACGTCTTGCCGGTCCAGCATCAAGGCGAGCACCGATTGGACGATACTCACAAAGTGATATGCAGGATCGGGGCTTTCGCCCAAGCTTCCCGGGTCAAGTTTGTTCTTGTCGTTCAGCCGCTTCCATCCATCTGGAAGGTACGAGCGAAAAAAGGGGGTAGCACTGTCCTTTAATTTCTCAACGCGAGGCAGTAATATTGCCAGCTCGAGGACTCACATAAAAAAGCGTCTAAAAGTGCTTTAAACTGGGTACTCAATGCAGCGTGAACAACCGTCGGAGGAAGGTTATTCCACACACCAACTGCCCGAAATGAGAAAAACTGTTGCCTAATAAAGGCGTGTGCTCTGAGCTTGAAAATCTTCTTGCCATGTTACGCTGTGTGTTACTTGGGTCAACGGCGAAAAACCTGTTGGCCAAACTGCGTTCAAACAGGGCCTACGTAAGTATTAGGTCTCCTCGGAGGCGCCAATACTCCAGGGGAAAGAGGTCAAGCACCGCGAGACGCGTTTCATCGTCCACCGATTTAAGGCCGGCAACCATTTTCGTAGACACGCTCAATGAGGGTCTGAGTAGACAACTTCGTTGGCATATTCAAGAAGCGGTCTGACGTAGACCCCATAGAGTATGTGGAAGTCCATGCGAGTAATACGTGGGAAGGTGCGCCGAATCATCCACAGAACAGTGAATGCCTTTTGAGCTGTTTTGTCAAGGTGCAGTGAGAAGGACATGTTTGAAGAGAAACAGATACCTAAATCCCTTTTGGTATCTATCCCCGTAATGTATTCTGGTCCATTCTCAGCATGCACGACAAAAGCGTTCTCTGAGTCTCCTCCAAATGACACATGGACGCATTTTTCGTCATTCAGTCCAACGACCATTGTTTTACAGCGCCTACATCTATTTGGAGGGCACTTGCGTTTGAACCCTAGGGTTTCAAGTCGCCCGCAAAAAGTATACATGGACTTGAAAGAGCGTCTGGAAGGTCGTTGATGTAGATCAGAAACAGAAATGGTCAAAAAAAGGAGCCTTGAGGAACTCCGTCGAAGAGGACGTCGTAGAATGTTCTGGACTCAGAATGTTCTGTCCAATGGGAGGGCTTTAATCCAGCGTCGAATCCCGTACCACTTTAGTTTGTGGAGCAGGGGCACGTGTGGGACGCGATCGCATGCCTTTGAGAAGTCGAAAATTATGGCATCCGATATGAGTCTTTCGTCCTAAGCTTGGGTCAGGCTGTCTGTAAATACGAGCATGTTCGGCACGCAAGAACGACTTGGGAGGAATCCGTGTTGCACTGGGGATAGCAAGTTGTTGGTGGTGAGGTGATTTAAGATGGCCAGCTTCAGAATGCGTCCCACCACTTTGCATGGTATGCTAGTGAGACTAATAGGTCTGTAGCTGCCGGGTGACAGTCGGTCACCAGTTCTGTAGATTGAAGTGACAGTCGCTTCCTTCCAAGCGGAGGGAAGGTTGCCTTCGCCAAGCGACTGACGAAACATCAGGTATAAATTCTTTGTCAGTGTGATCGACGTTTTCTTCAGGATCCTTGGTTGGGCCTTGTCTGGCCCGAACGCGCTGAAGGGTTTCTCTTGTGTAAAAGTTGACTAATGTTCTCCTGCGTGAAGAACAAATTGGTTAGAGGCCGTTCGTAGTTGCGCCTCGACCAAATTGGATGTGACGAGGCCGCTAGGGCGGAATACCGGCCTGTAGTACTCTAGACATCACTATTGGGCCACTCGTGAGTTTCCCGTTTCTGTCCCTTAAGGCCAAGGCGCTTGGCTTACTTCTTCGGTGGTGTCTCATGTACTTGAATAGCATTTTTTTGTTTTCTGGGCGAGGTCTAGTATCGTGGCTTGTTTTCGTACGTTCCACTGGCGGATTTTGATTTACAGTGGATCCGCATTTTACAAAATGCCAGCTCACTTGCTGTGTCACCTGTATTTACCTTTTTGAAAAATAGCTGAAACCTCTTTTTCAAAAGACCTCGAATTCTTTTTTGTTGTTTATGGTCCATCCGACTGCGCGCTGTTTTTTTGGGACGAACATCGCGTCAGCCTTGTGAATTTTCTGGACAATGCCCCTGTGTAACTCTTCCATTGAAGCTGGTCCCGGTTTGCACTGATCTAGGAAGCTACGTATTTCCGTGAGGTCTGCGAGGCAGAAGTTTCGGATCTGCGTTTGAGGTACTGATTTCTGGCCCAGTAGCGGATGAAATCAAAAGTCAGCAGACAGTGGTTACTTCATCTCAGTTGAGCCTTAATTAACACTTGATCAACGAAGTGTCTTTTGTTGGTGATAGCCAAATTCAGCAGGGATGGTAGTTGGCCTGAGCGGTATCTGGTGGGTGCGACGACATGTTGAGTCCAAGCGCTCTGTTGAACGAATTCCGTCAGCGCTGATGCAAAACGTCCACTAGACCCAATGCCCTGGAGCATCATCCAAGAGGCCTTGGGAGCGATAAAATCACCTACCAGCAAGATATGTCTGAATTGGTAGCTGGAGGAGAGTTGCTCAAGTGTTTGTATGAGGACCTGGTCATCTTTCGGTGGACGTGAGGGGCAACGGTAGACCAGGCCAAGAAGAGAATCGGTCCCACGCAGCAGCTTTTCGACAACTGGACATATTGTTGTTCAAGGATTTGCGGTGAACATGCGTGAATTTTCTTTTCTTGGGCTTTTTAGAGCAGTTTGACCGGCAAGGTATTCCTGTGAGACCCTGCAGGGTCGCTTATGCGTCAGAGTATCCTTTTGGTGACACTCCCTATAATCTCGTTTTTGCATAGGAGGGCACCATGAACCTAGCCAGCAGCTTTTCGATTGGGCAAAGTGTTTCGTATCTGCATGTGTACGAGCAACGACTAGGTGCGACTTCAGAACGAGCGCACAAATCCCCAGCTATGACGCAAGCATAAACACTCCTAGCTCAGAGAGAGAATACCGGACCTTCGGAGGAGAGCTCTAACTGCCTCAACCAAAGGCGAAGCACAGTGGGAGCATCATCGAGTATATAAAGTTTGAGGGATTTTGGGGAACAATAAATTAGTTAGTACACACAAAATCCAACTGGCGATTAGAAATAAGGCTCAAATGGCGGAAAAGGAGCGAAATTTAAAAGTTCAAGCTTTCAGAAAGTAAAATCGGCAATAATTCGAAAAGTAAATGGTTTTTTGGGATACTGATATCCCCAACACGATGTTTACGTGGCTTGTTCGTTGCTGCTTTCCTTTCGTGTTTGTGTGGACTACCAGGTTGTCCGCGATCAACGTAGCCAACTCGGTGTACGTAAGAATTTCCGGTACACTGCTGTCTGGTTTGTGGCTTTGACTATCGGGGTCATGAGTGACGACTGTGTTCACAATCAGACAGGCTGCATTTGGCGAAGTGGAGCGGGAGACAGGCAGTTTCGAATTTTCAGTGGATGTGGGGTTCTCACAGCAGCCCTCGACGTCGAGCTAAAAGCTTGAGTTTGATCTGTCGGTAGACTTCGCTGCTTGTCTCCGCACCGCTGGCCCAAACCGGCCTAGAACTTGTGAATTGGGTGTGGAGTTTACCGCTGCTGGGCTTTTGTCGTCCGGTAAGGAAACAAGCGATGACAATTCCGCATAAGTTGAATGCTGTATCCAGGCGAAGCTTGCCTCCTCTTGAGCATCGCTGTCGATGGTAGACGGGGAGTCTGCGGTGGTTAAGTAGAAACTGCAATTCGGAGTCGCCGCCGGTTGCGCAGGTGTGCTTTTAAGAGCACAAGGGTCCATAACTACCATCAGGTCCAACATGCGTTTGGAGTCGACTGATCTGTCACATAGCAAAAGCTGGCTCCGCGATTTCCCTTCTAGGACTGCTTTGGCCCAGGTTTCGCGCCTCTAGAGGGCAATCCTCGGATATGTGTTTGTTTTGGGTAGGCTTTTTGAATGGTGACAGCCCGCTCCATGATCCTTTATACGGTAGCTGGGGAAGAAAGGAAGACTAGACGCCCGAAGGTTAGCTTGCTTCCCTCTCCGCGTGATCACTCTGAGTGAGGCGGCTCTTCTTTGGGTTTCCGACGACACCACCAAGGAGCGACTGTGCCAAGTTTGTAGGCGTGGTTATTCTGCCTGCCTGCGCTCCCTCACGCACTTGTTCACTAGAGACGCCGAGGCTATCTTCATTACCGCACCAGTCATCACCTCGACAGCATGACATCAGTGTTCAACACTGATGCATCGCTGGCGTACAATAATGGTTTATTTGAAAGCCTTATTGTGAAGAAAATTATAAAAGTGAACGGGGAATGGACTTGTTGCTGGTTTACTACAATCATTGTGGCGAGCATACACCTCCAGACACTCATTCAGGCAATATGGATGGAAGCTGACAACAAGAACGCCATTGACATCTATTAGCAGCCATATCTTGCAGCGTCTACAACCAAGCGCAGTGGGGATCCTGGATGGCGAGTAGCACCAACAGCACCTAAGCGGTTCTTAATCTCTCTCATACCCCTCTGTTAGTTCAAGGGTCGACCGCCTCTCTGCTTCCGCCACTCTGAATTGGGTACGAAAAACAGCACCCTTCGCCAAAAGATGGTTTGTTATGCGCCATTCATGGCCCAACCAACGCAGCTTCTGGTGCTGGAGACAGTCTTTAATGGCTTCTTTATGGGTTACCCGACAGCAACCCACTCGAGCCATGATCCTAAGACAACGATTATCGAACAGTTGAAGACGTCTCAGTCCCGATGCTCAAACAGGCCAAGCTTCACAGCCATACTACAAAACATCTCACACTGTAGTCTGATACACACGCCCCTTGAGATTCAGGGATATACCGGTTTGACACCATAGGTGTCTCAGATTGACAAACGCGACGCGACCTTGCAGATGCATGCATTCACTTCATCTGTCACACTACAATCAGAACTATCAGAACTTCCAAGATACGTAAAACACTCCACAAATTCGAGTTTCTCTCCCTGGATTGTAAGTGGAATTTTTAGTGACTGTTTGTCAGGGAGCATAATGTTACACTTTGTGGGCGCGAGACGCATGCCAATTGATGAGGTGACTTTGGCTAGTTCATCCAAAAACAACTCTGCCTTCTATTCACCTTCGAAGAAGAGAACAATTCCGATTGCATATTCCAGGTCGACAAGGTTTTCGTCACAGTCTATCTGAATGCATTCCAGCGTTCGTTTCATTACTTCATCGACCACGAAATCAAATAGGAATACAGAGCTGGAATCCCTGACGGGCGCCTTATTGTGCTCGGAGATTTTGGAGGGCTCTCTGTATACACTCACACGCTCGGAGATCTGAGAAATCAAAGATCGTATTATGTTCACGAACTTCCGGTGTGCAAGCGTGTCACGAAGAACAGACCGGTCAACCGAGTCGAATGCTCCTCGGAAGTCCAGGAATACTAGAATTGTGGGTCGCTTATACGTATGGCGTTTTTCTAGCACCTGATGGAGAGTGAAGGTTTGGTCAACGCAACCCCTACAAGGTCGAAATCCTGTTTGCTGCTCTCGAGTCAGTGTATTATGAGCCACCCTAAGGCGACGAAGCACAAGTGACGCCAGCAGTCTCGTTACGACCGGGGTCAAGCTGATCCCCCTGTGGTTGACACAATCACTACGAGCCCCTTTTTTAAAAATGGGCACTATCACCGGCTCTCTCCAGTTGCCTTGGACAGTGCGCTTATCACAAATGAAGACGACAGACCACATATCACTGATTGGGGATTTGGCCACCATTTTGAACAAGGTGGGTAGGAGATCATCCGGACCAGAAGCTCGGTGGCGCTTGAGAGAACATATGCGGTCATAAACCTCCGAGATCTCAAAGGGTTACGCATTCACCATTCAGGGTTCCACGTCAGTTGTGGGCTCCGGATGAGTGGCAGCTTGCAGCCACGATAGCTGCTGTTCGAAGTATTTGGCCCACCGGTCGATGCATTCTTTTTTATTCTAGATGGTTACTCCATTCAGATCCTTGATGGTTTCGCTCACAAGAGGCTTCCGAAAACCGGTCGCGCGGATCAGCTGAAATAATCTTCGGGGATTACCGGCTTTTTGTGTCCACCAGACTTCACGGTCGGTTTGCACGCTCACTTTTACTTGACTCTAATAATTCGTCGCGTCAAGTTATGTGCGGGACCGCCCAAGATATTTCTCCAAGATTTAAACACTGCCAATGTTCGGTTTGATATTCAGTGTTTGAATGAGCCTGATAGTGCAGTGCCACAAGCAAAACTCCCAGCAATGTGCAAAGATGTGGCAATCTCGTCCCAGTATGAATTCACATCTGATGGTGGAGAATGTGGAAGAGGCTAGAAGACTATTCTGGAAAGTTCGTCTAACATCTGCATCTGCCAGTCCCTCAGGTTCCAGAGGATTATTCCGCATATTAATCGGCCCTGGAAAACGAAGGGAGAAGCGCAACGACCGGCAGTCAGTTAGTGATGGTGATGGTAATGTGATCAATTTGAGTTCGCAGCTAGTACGCCGTTGGACGACACCATACGGCCAGACGACTTAGGCCACTTCGGAAGCTAGTACTGCATAAAAACAGTCTGTGGTCAATAAACACAGCTAAAGCAATCGTTCACCGTTATCCGTTCGTACCGAGTCCAATCCATGTCGACCTCCTAATTGAGTCGCAGATGCGCTAAACCTGCCTAACTTGTGCATTCAGATCTCCGGCAACCACCACGACATCTGAGCTTTTAGCTCGCCGCAACAGGGCATTTATGGCGTCACTAAACTTGTCTTTGATGGTATCAAAGCTACAGTCAGTTGAGTTCCAGATGCCTGAGATGTCCGCGCCGGATCATGCGCAGTTGTTGGTTGCAAAACCGATGCAAAATTAACGGAGTCATCACTCATCAGTCTTAAGGGCCAGGGACCTCGAGACGGGCCACACCAATGGTTAGAGACATTGTCAGACATGGCCCAGTCGCGCCCCCAATGGCGCTTGTGCATCCAAGCTATTGCCTTCAATGCATAGCTCCCTTCTCAATCCCCCACTTAACAGTCCACTGGCAGTGCTGTACTTACGCACCAATTTCTCAGGTCAAGCCTCCAATGCGCAGCTGCCTACCGCACCTGCCCAAATCATCGGTGAACGAAAATGTTGCAGCTACGACCACTGTACGACAAGTACGCGGTTCTTACAGCTGACAATGGTGATGATGATATTATTCGGCTGGGGAGAGGGGGGAGAAATGGTGCGTGAAATAGAAAGAAGGAAGACGACAGCAGTATCCTGATTTCGCTAATCCGACCTGCTTTATGCAGCAAGTAAGGCGACTTGGCTGATGACATCACGTGACGGACGATGTGGCATGAGCTTATTTGTAAGTGCAATTCATGGCTGTACGTAGGCTGGGATACTGCCACGGCGCCCACACATAGGCAGGAGGAAAACCAGGGTCCTCAACCAAAGCCTTTGGCTCAAAAGTCTGTCCGCAAGGCAGCGTTGTTTGGCGGGAAATGCAAGTGCATTACCTTTTTTACGGAACAAGTAAGCCCGTGTTCTCTACCCCCCAAACTGGAGGGCCGTGGGACTGTGTTCGTCATACCTCTAACCATTGACCAGCCTGGTGTGAGGGATTCTGCGAGTGTCGCAGGGACACCACCTAGTATAGCCCAATTGGTAAACGGGGTACACAAACCGTCACACCATGGTAAGCTCCAGGCTCTTCGTGGAGGTACCACATCAGAGAGCTGGATAACCTTCTTTTCAGCCAACGGACCAGGAATGGATAGCGCCAGGTACTTGTTCAGGGAGAAAAATTCGCTACAGACTTTCGTCCAGTCCACCTCGTTTTTTGTGTTTGTCTCCCAGAGATTCGGAATGAGGTTACGGTCTTCCTCGAGTATCCCGATTAAATCGGGACATTCACACCGGTCTTTCCGACTCAGAGGGGGGATCTGGATTAGTTTTTTGACACCTGTCTTGCTAGTTGTGGAATGCATAGCACCCCTACGGTGGAGGCGGTTGGAGCAAACGGGTCAGGAGAGCTGGAAAGTTGGCTTATCTGATCATCCTACAAACTCACACATTTAAAACGCCACAAGGTCTGGCAAGCGTGACATTACATTCCACGTCTTAAATTTCATGGACATCCATTTCGCCCACATCTGTTGTAATCCAGCGATAGCTGTAGAGCCGAGCAGCCTTTAATAATTTGGATCATGATTGAAAGTGGGTGCACTGCAATAATGGAGTGAAGTCTGACAGTTTTACGCGCACATGTTTTACTACCCTGAAAAATGCAATAAAATGACACGAATAAACAGTGAAAGAATTCATAAATTTGCACGAGCAAAAGCGAAACCGATTTCGAACGTGCCGCGGACCCGGCGGCTAATCATGATTCAATATACGCTGGATGAGGGGTTGCTAAATCCGTCTCTAGGAGCGTCGGAATTTCCATGGGGTAACCGCTTTTCACACCAGATCTACGTGCGTTTTCAACCTGATTTTGGTTGTTTATTACACTTTGCAATCCTGCGGTGTTTCATTTGCCAAAAAAGCCGGATTGGGGAGCTCAGACCGAAAACTGAAGGTAGGTGTTTCTGTTGCAAGTTTCCCGGAGTTTTATGACTGCGTAGCTTTTATAGAGCACAACCGAGCTTCTGGCCCGGTTGGCCACAAACCAGCGTCTTTAAAGAATGGGGGTGGAGTCCTCAATCATCATCTGCCTCGTCTAGCTAATTGCATCTCCAATAATAAACCGCACAATAAAGCTGGGGAAAATCAGTGATATTTCTCACTTTCAAAAAAGTGGCCCACAGAACGTGTGGCCCCAGCCACAACAAGACTCTTCACCAATTTTTGCCACCTTAGGCTGGCTGCTTAAAAACACTAGCTCCGGTGCTGCAGGTTGAATTTCAAATTTGCAGGTGTTGTACTGACGAACTCTTCCCCCTGTCAGGCATCACAACACCATAATTATAAATGACCCACAGTCTTAGTCTTCCTGGGCCCCCAAGGCATTTTACATGCGGATGCTTCGTCTGTTCCTTCCGGCTCACTTGTCCGATAAGGGATGCTCCGGAGGTTCGTGGACATAACAGCTGCTCTATATTCCCAGACTTAGGGGCGTGTGTTTGTACAAGAGACTTCACCAAAAGCCTCCGTAAGCATATCGTTGTTCAACAGTGGTGCCAGCTCCTACATTTCTACCTAATTACGTGATCGATGAAATAATGAAAAAACGCTGAGATGTCTTTATAACCCTGGTATCCAAACATCTGCTGAAGAAAACCCTGTTAATCTGGAATATGCAGATGACATCGTCCCTTCTTTGTACTAGAGATGGTGTAGGTTTTTTTGATGAACTGATCAGTGATATTTACCGAACTGACGCATTTGCTGCGGCCAATTCGGACGCCTTATCTGGTAAACGCTGTATGGCCGCTCACTATTCTCACAATGGAATCGATTTCTCGAAAGCTACGACGTTTTCAGGGTTGCCACTTCATAGTGTAGAATGTCTATGTATAATGTACACTTATATGCATTATGCTAATTACCTACATTGGTGATTTGTTTAAGTGTGCGAATCTTCAAGTTCAATAAGCACCACCGACTGTGAACACGCTACCTAA
>SJOL01002419.1:1072786-1112174 GCA_004794785.1 Opisthorchis felineus
GTGGTTAGAGCGCGAATTTACTGGCCGGAAGGTCCGTGGTTCGAACCCGACCTCTGCCTCTCGACTTCCCCTGTCTAGGCTTGGGCAACCTGGCAGTATCCCAGCCTTCGTGCTTCCTTCTGGTGGCATGGCAGTTAGGCACCGAAAGGGTGCTACAGCTGAACGATTATCGATTATCGTGGTATGAGGGACTGGGTATCTCCCGGCACCCACCTGTATAGCTCAGATGGTCATGGAAGCACAAAAACTGTCACATCAGTTTAAGGTTCAGTCAGCATTTGGCCGTATGTCAAAAACTGAACATAATAACTGAGACCCAATGATGGACCAATTTATTACGCTGAGTTAGTAAAGCTTGTTTCTTTGTAGCTTCCGAAGTAATCTGTGTTTTCGCGACAGCTTTGCTGCATGTGCACCATTTACTGCACGAATGCACCATTGCTGTCTGCGTCATTAACCGTTGGTGAGATGAGTCCCGGGGTCCCAATCGAGGGAGGCGGCAGTTGTCGACCCGGCTAAGTCTACTGGTTGGTGTTTTCATACTTCGTTTCCAGGTCATACACTGTCCATCTCTCGGTCGCCTCCACTCAGTACAGGGTTGGACGAAAAGAGCTGTGCGAGGCAGACGGTCTTCTGGCATGCGGAGTACATGTCCTAACCAGCGTAACTTATGAAGCGTGAGTAATTCATCCATCGCAGGAAAGTTCCTTCTTCCTAAGGCTATTTGGTGTACCTCAGCATTACTAATCCGATGTTCCTACCGGACGCAACCAATGCTTTGGAGGCACCGATGGTCAAACACTGACATCTTCCGTATGTCCTCTGCGCGTTGAGGCCACGTCCCTGATCCATAAAGCAGTATGAATCATTCTACCGCATTGTAAACTCTACCCTTGACAGACGAACACGTCACCTCGGTGCCATAGGTGTCGGGGTTTGGCAAATCTGCCCTGGTTTCTCCGCTTCGACAAATAATCTTATTTCCAGCCAGTCCACAGGGACTTATACAGCTGCCCAGGTAAACAAGCATGAGATTTGGGTTTGATCCCACCTAGTCTTTTAGCAGTACTTTACCTTTTGCAGGCGTGAAACGCATGCCAAACCGCGTGGCAGAATTACTTAGTTTACTAATAGTAGTTTGCCTTTTTGAAGGATCTGAATCAAGGAGAGCAATATCGTCCGCATACTCAATGTCTGTGAGGGAAAGTCCCGAGAGCATTTTGACTCCCGCGGTTTCGGAGGCAGGCAGGGGAATTTCAAGCAGCACATCAGCAACAAAGTTGAAGAGGAAAGATGAGATGACAGCCTTGTCTTACACCACTGGATGTGGTGAACTCAGTTTGCCGTATACTCGTACGCGCCCACAGGGGTTCGCATACACTGCCCTCATAAGGGATATAAATTTGAAATGGACACCTGTGATCGCCAGGCACTGCCAATTTTCCTTCGATCGACAGTGTCAAAAGCAGACTTCAGATCAAGAAAAACAACCAACGTGGGACGTTTGAAGCAGTGGCGTGGTTCAGGAATTTGTCTCAAGTCAACTATGTGGTCGTTGTATCCTCGGCCAGGGCAAAACCTAGCTTGATTTTCACGTTTCTATTGATCACCCTACGCAAAATAATGCCAGCGAATACCTTAGATGCGGCGGGAACCAGGCTGATGGCACGATTGTTTTCACATGACATTCTTGCGCCCTTTTTGAGAACTGGTACTCTGTTTTCGTCCGACATCTTCTTCAGTATTGATAGACTGTTCACAAAGACCTCGCCGCCTTCTTTGAAGAGTGCGGGGTACAAACCATCCGAGCCAGTCGCCTTGTCATGCTTGAGGCCTAATATCTCACACTGGCTTTCTGTTGTTTATGGTGGCCTGGTGTCGATGTTCCATTCAGGCCCGCTGGGTTTTTCCAGTTGTGTTGAAGGAGATCAGCTGAACTGCTCTTGGAAGTGTTCAGTCCATCGCTCAAGAAGACGATTGAGGGAGTGAATTGCTGTTCCTTCTTTTTCGCATATAGTTTCGCTGGCACCTGTCTTCTTTTGATCGGTTGATCGAATCAGTTGAAACAGGGTGGGGCTATTGCCCGCAGTGAAACCCTTCTCCATCTACTGGGCCCTCGGAATCTCCCAGCGTTCTCCCAGACTCTTCAAGCCCCTGATTATCCGATGTTTGACGGATCTACGTGGGCCATCACAGTCGCTAGTTGCTGGTATGACCTTTCTTGCCGCCATGAGATCTGCTGATCTCGATGATATCTAGTGTTCATTTGGTCAAGTCAGATGACTTGGACAGTTCTGAAAGCCGAAAACAGCTTCTTTAACCAGCTTCCGTTCAGCCTCCGAACAATCTTCGTCATACGCATCACTAGGCGCTTCCAGTAACATTCTAGCCAGTTCAGCTCGACACTCTTCAGCTACTAATACGTTTCGAAGTTGATGAGTGGAACTGCTCTGCTTTCGCACGCATAGTGCTGACGGAAAGCGAAGTGATAGCTGGACCCTCACAATGACATAATGGGAGTCAAGCTGCGTGCATCAGAAGAAACGACAACCTTTAATTGAGGCTCTCCATCGGCTACTGATGGCCACATGGTCTAATTGGGTTCACGGCTATCTTGCGGTTGGTGTCTCCAAGTAACCCGATGTGAGCGTTTGTGTTGGAAGCTCGTGCTGGTCAGGAACAGACGATGATCTACACACAACTGAAGCAGTCGCTGAGCATCGACTGCAAATCTGCCACCCAATTGTGCTTCTTCCGGACTTATTCGTCCAACTTGAGCATTCATATCGCCCGCTAGGATTACAACATCCGTCCTTCTTGCTGACTGAAACAGTCGTGACAGATCTTGATAAAACTCGTTCTTCTCAGTCTCAGAACTACACTCTGTTGGGGCGCATGCTGTTATGGCAAAATAGACACCGTTTACCGCATCGACCTGCGTTAATCTTAATTGAGCCAGAGAACCGCACAGCGCAAAGAAGACTGTTTACTGGGATCCAGTCCAGTAAGGCGCTCTCAGCTTTGGGGCTGAGTGCAAATCCCACACTGTAGATACCCCGAGCCATTGCGTCAGGATCACCGGATACCCGAAGAGTGAAATGTGGAGCATCGGAGCTCGTCGAAAGTGGCCTGAGGTGCACGACCGAAGTGGGGTATTGTATGCGTGTTTCGGAGACACAACATACGTCGACGGAAAGGGAATGCAAGATTTCAGCAAGGGATGCCTGCTGTCCAATTTGACACAGTACGGACATTAAAGACTGCAATGTGGATCAGATCTTTTGAGGTTAGTAAGTGATTATTTTTGTTAATTTTTCTGGGTGACGCTGTAGACACGGACAGTGACTGAGGGTGGCAGATAGGTTTGTGGCACTGTATCGTTCTACGGGTGGGGAGGAGGTGTAAGGGAAGGCCGGTGAGCGAAGAGTTGCTAGAGTGAATGATACTTCCGGTTACTCAAGCCGTAGAAGGGAATTTGGTTGAGGCCATCATCCATCATTGTTATCAGCTGTAAGAGCCGCGTACTTGTCATACAGTACTTATAGCTACCACAGTTTCGTTCATCGATGGTTCGAGGAGGTGGGGTAGATAGCTGCGCATTGGAGACGGGAGCTGATGTAATTGATGCCTAAATACAGGGTTGTCAATGGAATTTTGAGTGGGGAGATTGGGAAGGGAGCTATGCATTGAAGGCAATAGCTTGGATGCACGAGCGCCATTGAGAGAGCGACTGGGCCACGTCTGACAATGTCTCTAACCACTGATGTGTCCAGTCTCGGGGTCCTCATCCAGGGTGATGGCAATGGCCAGCCCAGCTGAATTTGTTGGTAATCGATTTCATACTTCACTGCCAAGTCATTGTTTGACCTCCCTTGGCTCGTTTCCACTCTTCGCGCGGTTGTGCGAAAGGAACCCTTCGAGGAAGTCGGTCGAGTGACATACGGAGCACGTGGCCAAGCCAGCGTAACCTATGCAGTGTGATCAGTTCATCTATTGTGGCCGAGTTATTTCTACCGAAAACCACTCGACGTACTTCAGCATTTCTGATCCGGTGTTCCCACCAGACTTGGGCGATGCTCCAAAGACATCGATGTTCAAACACTGAAAGTCTTTTGACGTCCTCCACGCGCAGCGGCCAGTTTTCCGATCCGTATAGTAACATGGAGCGCACCGCAGCATTATAGATTTGACCCTTGACGGATAAGCTGATGTTACACCTACGCCACAGGTGATGCAGGTTCACGAAAGCTGCTCTATCCTTCCCAATCCGGATGGAAATATCATCTTTCGAGACCACTGGGAATCATAAAAGTAGACAAATTTGTCTACAACATCAATCCGCTCACCCGCAAGCATGACGTTAGGGTTCGAGCCCACCCAGTCTTGCAGCAGCACTTTACACATTGCAGGCGTGAAGCGCATGCCAAATCATGAGGCGGAATTATTGAGATTATTGAATATTGTTTGCATTGCCACAGCATCAAATCCGAAAAGAGCTATGTCATCTGCGTACTCGATATCTACGATCGGACGCCCCGGGGACACCTCGACCCCACATGCGTTAGAGGCTGATAGTGAGCCTTCCATAATCGTACCAATGACGAATTCGAAAAGGAGGGTGAAAGATGACAGCTTTGGCTGACACCACTTGATGTGATGAACTCAGGCGAGAGCTTCCCGTGGACCTTCACACGTCCGCGGGAGTTGGCGCACAGCGCCTTTAGGAGGGTCAAAAATTTATGGGGGGCACCTTTGCTCCACAGACACTGCCGCAGTGCCTGACGATCCACAGAGCAAAAGGCAGCTTTTAAGTCAAGGAAGGCAACCATTGTTGGTCTCTGGAAGCAGAGTTGCCGTTCCAGAATCTGTCGCAGGGTGGAAATATGGTCGATGCACCCTCTTGTAGGACGGAACCCAGCTTGGTTTTCAGGGATCTGTCTATCCGTGTATCTAGTCAACTTTCGAAGGATAAGACCAGAGAGCACCTTCGATGCCACAGTTACCAGGTTAAAGGCGGGGTGGTTTTCACACAGCGTCCGCGTACCCTTTTTGAAGATAGGAGTAACTGTTGACATGACCTATTCTGCACGCACTTTCTCTTCGTTCCATATCGCACCAATGAGCTTTGTTAGATGGGTCGATTCAATCAGCTATAAACCATGTACCACAGACACATTGTTTCCAGCTGCTACAGTTTCGATCATCGAAAAGTGCGAGAATGTGGGACACACCGCCAAGCCTTGGAGGCGATAGCATTTTTGGATCTTTCGGAATCTGGGTAGCTATGCATTGAGGGCGATAGCTTTGGTGCACGAGCGCGATTGGGCAATTTCTCCCAGTGTCATTAACCATTGATGAGTTGAGTCCCGGGTCCCCATCCGGGGAGGTGGCAGTTGTCGACCCAACTCAGTTTACCGGTTAGTGTTTTCCTACTTCGTTGCCATGTCATACACTGTCCACCTCGCGATTGCTTCCACTCAGAACAAGGCTGGGTGAAAAGGGCTGTGCGAGGCAGACGGTCTTCTTGCATGCGGAGTACATGTCCTAACCAGCGTAATCTATGAAGCGGGAGAGTTCCTTTTTCCTAGGACCATCTGGCGTACCTCAGCACTACTAATCCGATGTTCCCACCAGACCCGACCAATGCTTCGGAGACACCGATAGTCAAACACTGACATCTTCCGTATGTCCTCTGTGCGTAGGGGCCACGTTTCTGATCCATAAAGCAGTATAGATCGAACCACCGCAGTGTAAACTCTTCCCTTGACAGACAAACTCACGTCACGCCAGCGCCATAGGTGTCGGAGGTCGGCAAAAGCTGCCCTGGCCTTTCCGATTCGAGAAACAATCTCATCTCCAGCCAGTCCACCGGAACTTATACAGCTGCCCAGGTAGACAAATTTATCTACCACGTCCATTGGCTCACCTGCAAGCATGAGGTTTGAGTTTGATCCCACCCAGTCTTGTAGCGACACTTTGAACTTTGCAGGTATGAAGCGCATGCCAAACCGTGCGGCAGAGTTACTTAGGTTATTTCAAATCGTCTGCATTTGAGAAGGATCTGAACCAAGGAGAGCAATATCGTCCGCATACTCAATGTCTGTGAGTGAACGTCCCGGGAGGATTTCGACTCCCAAGGTTTCAGAGGCAGGCAGGGAAATTGCAAGCAGCATATCAATCACAAAGTTGAAGAAGACGGTTGAGAGAGGGCAGCCTTGTCTTACACCACTGGACGTGGTGAACTCAAGCGAAAGCTTCCCGTATACTCGTACGCATCCACAGGGGTTCGTATACGGTGCGCTTATGAGTGATATAAATTTGAAAGGGATATCGTTGATCGCCAGACACTACCAAAGCCTCTGAAGCAGCTTTCAGATCAAGAAAAGCAACCAACGTGGGACGTCGGAAGGAGTGGTGCTGTTCAAGAACTTGTCGCAAGCTAAAGATATGGTCGATGCACTCTCGGCAAGGCGAAACCCAGCTTGATTCTCACAAATCTGTCTTTGCCGATAATCGACTAGCCTGCCCGAAGTAATACCAGGGTGTACCCTATATGCGGCGGATACCAAGCTAATGCCCCGGTGATTTCCGCATGGCGTTCTTGCGCCCTTTTTGAAAACTTCGATGATGGTCGAGGAGCTCCATTCGGCTGGTATTCTGATTTCGTTCCAAAGCTTCTGGAGTATGGTTGTCACGCTGTTCACCAGGACCTCGCCAACTTCTTTGAAGAGTGGGGTGTAGGTCATCCGCACCAAGTGCCTTGTGGAGCTTCAGAATTGATACCTCACACTGGATTTCGGTTGTTGACTGCTGGTTGGTGTCGACGTTCCATTCAGGCCCGCTGGGCTCTTCCAGTTGTTGTGTTGAAAGACATACAGTTATAAAAGCTAAGAGCATAGATTCTTCCACTCATTTCCACTCAACCTCCAAGCAATCTTCGACATCCGCATGACTGTGCGCTTCCAGTATATTTCTAGATGGGTCACTATGGCTACAGATCTCGACGATGTCCAGTGTTCTTGCGGTCGAATCGGAGAAGCCGGACAGACAGCAGTGAACGCAGCTAGAATAGCTCTTTTCACGTTTCTCCATCCTTTTGCCTCCAGTTATCATCATCATCATCGACAGCATGACATCAGTGTTCAACAATGATGCTTCACTGCCGTACAATAATGATTTATTTGTAAAGAGAAGAATGAAAGTGGACGAGGAAAGAACTAAGTGCCTACAGTCATTCCGAGGAGCCTACACCTCCAGACACTCATTCAGGCAATATTGACGGAAACTAACAACAAGAACCCCAATGACATCGATTAGGAGCCATATCTTGCACCGTCTCCAACCAGGTTCAATGGGGATCTCGCAGTCCCCATCCCGGAAGGCTAGTAGCACTGACAGCACTAAAATGTTTTGTAACCACTATCACAAATCTATGTCAGCTCAAGGATTGCTCACCTCTTCGCTTCCCCCACTCTGAATCGGGCAAGGAAACCAGCTCTCTCCGGCAAACGATGGTTCCCCATACCTAATGCACGGCCTAACCAACGCAGACCCTGTTGCTGGAAACATTCTTCAAAGAAAATGCCCGTTGCACAATCGGAAACTCACTACTAGCACAGTGCTTGTTTACTGTGGAGAGTTGTTGAGCGACCTCAGATCCATACTGTTGAGCTGTGGAAGCTCTTCGAAGAGAGTGGACTGGCGTGCTTCTTGCTGACTTGCGAGGGTCTGAAGGGGAATGAACTGTCAGGCGTGCACGCACCATGGCGTGATCGGAACCTAGTTATGTGCCCCAGAAGGAGCGGTAGTTTTGAATTATGGCTCTCCACCGGTGGCTGATGGCCACGTGATCCAGCTGGGTTCACGGTTGATCTGCAGTTGGTGGCCGCCAGGTTACGTGAATCGAATGTTTATGCTGAAAGTTCGTACTGGCCAGAAATAGTTCATGATCAGTACACAACTGGAGGAGTCGCTCTCCGTTGTCTGTGCGTCGAGCATCGACTCCGAATCGACCGCTCAAATGTGATTCCA
Organism: Opisthorchis felineus; assembly: GCA_004794785.1. Lineage (NCBI taxonomy): Eukaryota > Metazoa > Platyhelminthes > Trematoda > Opisthorchiida > Opisthorchiidae > Opisthorchis > Opisthorchis felineus. The sequence continues at coordinate 1,080,818 of SJOL01002419.1, forward strand.
AGGAGCACACGTGGTCATTCATATCGCCCGGAAGGATCACAATGTCAGTGCTTCTTGCTTGACGAATGAGCCTGGATAACTCTCGATAGAAAGTATCGTTCTCAGCATCAGAACTGCAGTCCGTTGGGGCATAAACCGACACTACAAACAGACGCCGCTCCTTATGTCGAGAGGCATTGAGCTTGGTTAAGCTGGATAACGGGACGACGCAAAGACGACAATTCATTGGTATCCAATCCAGCGAAGCGCGTTCAGACCTGGGGCTGAGTGCAACTCCCACGCCAAATATTCCACGAGTCATTGCTTATGGATCACCGGACACACGGAGGGAGAAATGTGAAAGAGCTGAGTTCATCCTTGGCGTTCTGAGATGCACAACCACGCTTCGGTCTCGTATGAGTGCTTCGGAGGCACAGCATGCATCAATCTTAAGGGAGTATAAGGTTTCAGCGAGCATTGTCCGTTTGCCAATTTGACATAGAGTACGGACATTAAAAGCTCCTATGTAGAAAGGATCTCGTGGATTTAGAAGGGTGTTATTTTGTTTACTGTCAATAGGCAGTGAGGAGCATAATGCCCTTCGGTCAGATAACTGACAGTCAAGTGACCAAGTGACGTTTTCTTGTGTGGTGGGAAGGGATTGGGGAGGGACATCGGTGGACACAGAACTCTGCTGGCAAATGATACTTCCCATTTGCCTAGGCCGAGGAAGAGGGTCTGGTTGAGGTAGCTCATCTTGAGTCTTTGACTCAAAAGTCTGAACCGCAAGGCAGCGAGCAGTAGGGTTTTCGTGGAGGACCCTTCCCGGAACCGATGACTTAATAGTCTGACCTGTTTGGCTGCAGGAGGTTGGCCTAACCCGAGGCATTACTGTCTCACTCCTAATGCAGCTGCGCGCAGCAGCTGCCTTTTGAGCAGCATCAGACTCTTTAGTTATGAAGGTATTTCGCCCCACGGTTGACCGTGAGGTATTGGATAATGCGCCGGCGGTCATGGTCAACCGTTGGACGATCGGAGTGTGCGGTTTTTGGGCCGACCTCTTCTATCCCGTCCTTCCTCGGGGGAAGGCAGCATCGCTGCTTCCATAAATTTGGACAGGCTGATCGCCTGTGGGAAGAGCCTTACTACCTTTATTCTTCTATCGCAGAGGACATTACGACTTTACCTCCAGACCGCATCGTAGTACGGTTACTCGCAGTACGGCGACTCGCTGTTCTTCGTTGGACTGCTCCCCGTTGGCCTTCCTAGCATGGTTGGACCTTAAGGAACTAGGTTCTAGCCAGTATGGCCCGCAGGATCATTGCAGCACAGAAGCCCGACCACCACTACAAGGTGACAGCTCTAGGTCGGGTGTTGCTGTTAGTACTGGTGAGAAAAGATCGCCGCTCTCTTTTCTCTTTCGACGCTTTGAAGCCCCTGGTCCAGACGGTAACCTTGTTATTTTGCCGCTAAATTGTGCAACATAGCTGGCACCTGTTCTCCAGGTTGTTTTCCGCACCCTCTAACACAGGCACCGCTACAGTTATTTTAAAATATCCTTCTTATGAAATGCCATTCCATATCCGATCCGAACAGTTTCCGCCCTGTGTCTGTCACCTCCATTTGCCCAAACTTTTCGAATCAACCGTTGCAAAAATGGATGAGAGGTGAGATCTTGAAGGTAACACTTTTCTAAGTGTCCACCAATACAAATCCAGGCATAACCGCTCCACGATTGGTCTGCTATACCTATTGCTGTTTTGTCGCTGTTATTATGGAAAATGTTTTGAGAACCACCAGCATGTCAGTCACAATTGGGGGCCTTGGCCTCCAAGGTACTCTCTAGTATCGTCCTGCGCAGTTTGATCCATCAGGAGAATGCCAGAATCAAACTGGGGTTTGAATCGATTATATCTTCACTTTGCCTCCGATACTTGACGTTCTCCCCACCCGAATCACGTGGTTATGTCATTGAGACTTGAGTAATGCCACCCGATACCGGTTTTGATTAGTAGACGCCAGGTTTTATAGATTTGGGAGCGCCTCAGATTCTCTGGACGCACAAGTCGCTTCTTACGGTTGTGTGTTGCTGACGTCATCAGGTCTGTCTGTAATTTATGTACGACAGTTGTTTTTGTTGGCTTATCTGTTTTTAAGAATACCCTTCGAGTAACAATTGTCTTCTCGCTTTTAGATATTTTCAACTCGAGCTTTTTGTGGATTGAACCTTATGTTCGTTTAGAAATGCGTCGTCCATCTTACTGCCTCGTGGGTATTTAGGCTTCTAACATGATTACACACTAATTTAACAGACTTTTGCCCTCCCTGCTTGATGGTAAACAGCAAACAACAGTGAACATTACTTTGTCTATATCCGGACATGTAACCCTCGAGATGGCGCAGTACTGCATGCTTCCTCGTGTGTTATCTGAATTATTCAAACATACACCCTAATGGTTTCCAAATGAGTGGGAGGGGATCTATATCCGAAGCTTTGTCAAGATGAAGCAAACTTCGACAGACCTGCTATCCGTGTTAGCCTTTTTGGATCCTTCCGATGCCAGCTAAAGAGTAATGGTTTTTTGTTTTCTTTCTCACTGTTGCGCAGATTGTTGTGACGGAAGCGATGAATATGCCGGTCGGGTAACGTGCGAATCGACTTGCGGGTGAGTCATGAACAGTGAGCCATAAGTCAGGTCAAATATAACAGCTCTTACACATTCGCTCTTTAAGTGATGTAGTGAACAGTTGTTACTTTAGGAGCCATAGGTATGCAGCTTTCGTTATCTGGGTTATCGGTTCTTTCGAGCCCACGAATAAGTCAGAGTTATCCAACGCAAATATACTTCCTCTGGAGACGGGGTATGTTTTGGCAGCAGGAAACAGTTAAAACTTGCACCACCTGATTCACCTAACTTCCTGGAGCGATCAGCTGTATGCATCGGAAAAGCGGCTCAGTCGACCTCCTGCCATAAGGCGCCTTCGGTTAACTCTTTCTGCGTTCCGAAATGGGTAGTTCACTTGTCGATCGAAGGATTAGGTGTGTTGTTCTTCCCACTAGCGATTCGTGTATGGCACTTTCTAAATGAGGTGGCAAAGCTCTGCTTATCAGTCTACGGCACAGAGATGCACACTATGGAACAAATATGAGACACTTCGAGAGTAGATTGCTTCCAGCGCAGTCGTGTACGGAAGGTTGTGTGTGAATTCGCCTCATCCACTTGTATTGATCAAGGCGACTTCCTCCCGCCTCTAGATTTTTTCGGAACCACTTTTCTGCGTGATGCAGATTCACCGGAGACATTTGCTCTTGGACAATACGTACGCGACTGGTCTGGGCTTTAGTTTCAGGCACTCCGGAACTGAGAATCTGGTATGTAGCCTAGTCTAGCTCCATGGTGCTGCACGACCTTCACACTTGTTGGATGTAATTGCTTGGAACCAAATCGAAACCGCATTCCCAAAGGTAAACCAGTTGACGTGGCTAACAAACTTACTTACCTGAGAAGTTGTGTCGGTCTCGGTGCCCGGCCCCTCCGACATGCATGACCAGACCATCGTTCACAAATCCTTATCATCCGTATTGTCTGTGCAACGTTAGCTTTTTTGTCAGGGCAGAGTTAACCACGCCACAGTACTCCCTAGGCTGTTGGCGGAACGCCGATGTCTCCGTAGCACATTGGAGCACGGGATCGGTGAAGTTACTGTGCACCGAATTTCGTGTTTTGGGAGGGCTACTCACTTGATAAGAATCTAATGTCCAAATTAATGTCCTGGTTCGATTACGTCTGATCCAAACTTCCTCGGTATCTTTTTTACATTCACACACCGGACGGAAAGGATGCAGATGATATCACGTTACTACTTGGCAGCTAAGCACCGCAGTCAAAGCTAACACACCCAGTCGCGTTTGTAGGTGCTATCTACTCTTATTGGAATCCAAAGACGAGTCAGATCTGTCAACGCTTGGTTGAAGATACTGATGGGCATGCTCTAATGTGGTGGTGTTTGCACATTCGAATTGCAAAATCGAGTCATTTAGCTAAAGTGTCCTCCTCATGCGTAGTTGCCATGCGTCCGATAAAAAGTGCGAAGACCGAGAGACTTCAAGGTTAACCAAAAGTGGACCTGGTCAAATGATAAGTCAGAGAGGGTCCAAACCACGAGGCCTTCTTCCCACACCTTCTACCTCAACTTCTGGACCGTCTCGAGGTTGTCTATGCCCTTGCTTTTAATTTGTGGCTACTGCTATCCGGACCCTCACCAACAGCGCACCAATATCCCATTCACACTGCACAACATCGAGCAATCGCGCTCAGTACATAAATCTCCACCATTTTTTCACTGTAGATCAATACATCTACATTATCTAAGACAGCGTACGTGTGCACGATTTATAGCTAATGGCGGGAGGTAATTACGAGCAATGTATCAGGAAATTGTCCTGGCGCTAGCTTCTCGAAGAGTAAGGCTTGAATGACTAAAGCTATTGAATCGACGTTTACCGTAATTCGGTTATGTTATTCAGCGTTATTCTGTTCAACTTTAAGATGACAGGCACATTTTGGATAACTGTGGGTATACACCTTGGTCGCACTGATCAACGTAAAGTGGATTGTTCTGCCCTGGAACATGTACAGCTTGTTCTATAATAATAATAATAATAATCGTTCAGCTGTAATACCCTCTCGGTACCTAGCTGCCGTGCCACGGGATGGAAATAGGAGGGCCGAGATACCGCCGGATTACCCAAGCCTAGACAGGAGCAGTTGAGATGCCACCTTAACTTCTGTGCTATCCTGAGCTCAGCGGCAGCTCAACAACAGCGTGATCAAGCAGGATTCGACCGCAACGGACGCCTGTTCTATAGGAGTCTGTTGCAGCCGAATGCTGCTTGATCTTATTGTTCTATGAGCTAGTAGCTCTATCAGACCAATTCGCAAGTGGGTTTATCTCGACTTGACTATTCCAATTATTCGAATAGGGGAAAACATCAACATATCGATAAATCAGGCTAGTTCTGCGTAGTGTGGAATTCCGACCGTGCAGTACACCATACCATAAAGTGGAAGCCGGCTGTCACACTGTCGAGTTACGTCCGACCAAGCGAATTATGACCAGCTGACCAACATTGCGGCTTTAGTGTATCAATGAATGTTTGCTTGACATCGCACCACTGATCGAACGGCCCGGGCGAAAGTGAGATTGCGCCTGACAGCAGCAGACGAAAACCAATAAACCGAAAAAGTTACAGAGGTCTTGTATCAATTTGCGACATATAGCGAGAAATGTACAGTTTATCCTCCACTATCATCGCAGTTTATCACCCGTTGTCAGACAATCATACTTGGAGAAGGCCCAAATCAGGCACAGGCCACCGTTCTTTCCAAGAGTGATCCTTGTGGGCGATAACCATGCCAGTACGCTGACCAATCACTTTATTTTATTGTAAGGTTATTCTTACGTTTTGTGGAATAACATGTCGTCTTGACTTAAAAGAATAAATGTACCTTTGTTTTATGCTGTTCTCCCAACCCCTAGTGCCCTGGCCGCCGCTGTTGAGCAGGCACGTTCCCTCAAGCGAAAGGAAATAGAGAGCGGCCACTCAATTTTCAAAGAATACGTTACCAAGGTAATATTTTAGTCCGTACCACTTTCATCTTCCTTCCGTCATGGCTTTCATCCCGCTGAACGCGGTTTCCATGGCTGGTGCAGCGTGAAATTATTCTGACGTTTCATTGGTGGTGCTTGCGCGGTCCAGACTAAAAATTTTCTCCGATTCAGAACAATCAGTCATTGACATTTTTATGGGCAAAGACCTTTGAAATCGTTCGAAGTACGCGAATTCTTTAATATTACCTGACCGATGGCTCAGGGAATTCATACAGCCGTTAAACATAACCACGAAGTATGCCTACCGTTGGATTCAGCATCTTTTGCGAAAGTTTTAATGTTTGAAGCTATTTTCCTCAATTTCGCTGTCGTGCACCGGGATGTGACTCACGTCAATCGAAGCATCTACTCGCGACCACCTATGAGTGCGGGATGGGAGTCAAAGGTAGCACTGCTGCGCCTGGCAATCTACGGTACCATCCCATAGTTTACTAGGTCCAGCGTAAGCTGCTTGTAGTCCCAAACAACCAGAACCATACTTCACTGTGAAGAGCCGTGTTTCTGGTTGGATTGCGGAACGGCACAGCCAACCTATCCAGGGAGTTGAGTGAGAGCCTCATTTACTAGTTCTTTCCCCGTTAATAAAGAACGCGCTAGTACCGCTGTAGCCTGAGCTGTTGCAGGCACACAAAGGTATACTGAGGAAAGTAGAGGAATCTATCCAGGTATCCTTTGAACGTGTTTTACACATCATGAACTGGAAATCCAGTTGAGTGAGTCCCATTTTAACAGTGCCTTACTTCACAAACGAACCCTTAACTCCAGTTCGGCTTCCAAGTGCGAAATGACTTTGGTGGAGGTCCGAAGACTGTTTGTCTGGTGGGCAACAAACGAGCAGAACCGGTAGGGGGATATCGAAGACTTTCATCCACGTTACGAGCTCCTCCGTTTCGTTTTCAACTGAACGACGTTCATGGTCCTCATTTCCGACGTCCTTATTACTGATCATAAGACAGCCCGGAATTATCGCAGTATGCTATTGACGCCGGTGTCGATGGGCGAAGCTTCGAGATGTCAGCGTGGGATAATAGCGTAAATGTTAGTATATTCGTTCTCATGAATTATTACGATTTTGATACGTGCAAGCACACATACCCAGCAGCATTCCATTCATATTTTTAATTCTGTTCCCCGTATTACCATAAATTGCTAATTAAATGCTAACGTACAAAAATAAATCAAATTTTTGCGGAGCCCTGTGTTTGTAACTAGGTATCGTTTTTTTGGGCTACACCGTCTCGCGCGATGCTACTGTATCATTTTGCAACCATATTGGATGCATTTTAATAGGCCCTGTTGAATGAGGGAAGATGGGAGACAGGGGATCGCCTCTAGCCTAACACAATTATAACTTGGTGGCTACACCACGAACACTAATTCAGGTTATCTGATTGAAAAACGTTGACGCGTTTGTGAACCATATGTTCTGGCGTCTTCGATGAACTTTTCTTCGTGTACCGGAAGCATTGTTAAAGGGGTTGTTTAGGTCATTGTTGATGTCCCTTCTAGGGGAATTCTTGTCGACGCTCAGCTCTCGGCGAGATCTGAGGGTCTTTCAGGCATATTGTCTTCCCTAACCAACAGCCGCCACCTTGACTTGATGGATGGGCGTCAATGATCGCGCTGGCTACACCGGCAGGAGCTTTTTTTCACAAGTTCTAACCAGGCCAGGAATGCCAAAAAGGAAAAACTAAAAGAGCAACGTGCCCTCGTACTGCAACTGTACGTATCACGAGGTGGCTTGTGAAAACAAGGATGGTGCAACGATGGACAGTTAGAAAAAGTTTACTCCAAAAACCATACAATCTGATCGCTTAACAGTTGGCCGTGACCATCGGTGAATACCGTCGGAATACATTTAAGACTGCTGTTCTGAGGCTGAGAAAAATGGATTGTATCGAGATCCTTCACAACTGCTTCAGTCAGCAAAATGAACCGATATTTTCATCATGGCGGTTTACATGAGGGTCGAAGCACAGTTAGGTGGAAAATTCGAAGTCGGTTCTCTGGGGAACGACTTCTCCGGTTGCGCACTTCACAGCGTCTGTTCCTATACTACAAACGCCCATTCCGTGTTTTTTAGTAGCCATCAAACTCAAGGGTTTCATGAGCTCCACTGAATCGATCAGTTACCAATAGAGACCCTCATTCAACAATATCGAACTGGTCTTCCTGGAAAGATACTATAAATGCATAGTCATGCTGACGATGAATATTGTTTGGAATGTGAATTAAAGGATGTAAAAGGAGCTATGATGTCAGCTTTCAGGACTGTATGCTCAAGCCATCCGACCGGCCGAATGAACATAGGATTTCGCCGAGGTCAGCGGATTCTACTGATGATATAAAAACTATACTCACGGCTAGCGATCACAACAGTTCACGCATGTCTCCCAAAAGCCGGATAATCAGGGGACTACTGTATGAGGGTGAGTGTTGGTGAGTCGCGAAAGCCCAGGAGATGGGAAAGATTTTCGCTTCGGGAAACAGCTGCACCCTATTTCAACCGACTCGATCAGGTGACAAAAATAAGACGGGTATGGACGAAAATGTTTGTAAGAAAGCTGAAACAACAATTCATTCACAGAATCGTCGTATTTCACGATGAGCTGAACTATTCAAGGAACAATTCATCTGGCCTTCAACGCAAGCTCCTGAAGAGCCCATTGAGTTCTGATACAAGTTTGACGCTATCCTCCTATGAAGACAGAAATCCAGTGCAACATGTTTCTCCAACGAGATCAGGCACCCGCCCGCCGATAGCTTGCACTGTTAAAAATATGGGGAAGCCTTGGTGAGCCCTGTTACAAGCAATTTGGATCGGAATCATCGCTAGCGGAGTGAAGGACTTTGACGACTATTCCAGCCTCAAAAGGTGCCGCAAGGAAGACCATGGTAACTTCAGGCTGGTAGCCGTAGAATCCAAGACGCTGCTTGGCATTATCGTGCGCAGATTGATCGACCACCGGGACAAATCCGTGAGAATAAAGCTGGGCTTCGCTCTGGCCCAGGACGCACTAATCACTATCAGTCTTCGAGGAAGGTGCTTGGACAGCTGTACTTTCGAACATCCAACAATAGTCTTTTTCTTGGACTGAAGCCTACTTTTGACTTCTTCCCTCGTCAGAACCAGTGGTGGTATCTAGCTCTCAAGGGTATTCTTTCTAAATTTCTCTGCTTTATAAGGTCAACTTTTGTGGTTATGTGTAGGTATTCAGTAAGCTTTCAGTCGAGTTCACTGTGTCCAGTGGTATAAAACAAGTCCGCCCTCTCTCGTCATTACTCTTCAGAGTATTTTGCACTATTTTAGATTTGCTTCACACCTACAAATTGTGAGGCGCTGCTACTGGACTCGATAGGATCAAATCCAAACTTCATGCTTTATCTTCATCATCAATACCATCGTGGACAGCAATACACCAGTGGTGTAAACCGCTGTTTAACTACCATACAGCCATGGAGGAAAGAGGATTTAGTAAAAACCGAAAAGAAAGGGAAGAGGAGGGTATTTACTGAAAAAGTCCCTTTCTCCTTCAAGTGAAAGGTACCTGCACATTCCGAAATCACTGAAATGAGGCCATTTGTGCATCGTTTTGGGGGAAAGACACCAACAGCCAAATTCACCAGACGCACCCGGTACACAGCAACGGACAGGTGTTTGCTAGACGACCCTATTAGGAACGATATCGAGCCTGAATTTGAGTCAATTAATGTGGCAGATTATTTACCTAGTCAATTGTGTAAGTCCCGGAGGACTGACTGGAAACGTGATCACTTCTCAAATTGGAAACGCCAGGGCCTCGTTTTCCAACCTCCGCATTTATGATGTTGCTGTGACGTCGGTTTGTGCGTTAATGACAGAGACAAACTGTAGCAGCGCGTTCCATACTTCTTTGTATGTCAGAAGCGTGGATTACGCGCGCAGTTATACGAAAATTTCGGGTGCTTGACCACTAGTGTCTGTGGAGTGTTGGCCAGGTCTGTTGGAAGCACTTAATCAGAAACGCCGAGATACACCGTATAGGTTGAGGAAGGAGGGTTTCTCTTGCGATGGACGAGCTAATGACGCTTCAAAGGTTATGCTGGTGAGGACATGTACCTCGCATGTCAGGTGACTGTCCACCTTGTAGAGTTCCTTCAGCCCATTTTGTACTGAGTGGAGATGCCCGAGGAATGCACATTTTGTGACGGCTGCGAAGTTTGGAGGCCCAGCCTAGTAAATCCAGGCGGGTTGACAACTTTCGGGTACTCGACTCGCCAATGCTCATTGGTAACGACGAAAGTGGTTCAGTCACACAGTCCTTGACGTTCCTGTGACGAAACGCCTTCAACGCGTGGCTGCCCAACTTCCCGGTTCATGGGGCTACTAGATTGGTCCATCGCCATCGCCCCCAATGCTTGGCTACACCTCTCCCAATCTCCCGCTTTTCAGTGACCAAAACTGTAGCAGCTACAGCAGAGCCCTTGAAGAAAATCGTTCAGCTGTAGCACCCTTTCGGTGCCTAGCTGCCATGCCAACGGAAGGAGGCGCGAGCGCTGGAATACTGCCAGGTTGCCCAGGCCTAGATGGGAGCAGTGGAGGTGCTGAGGTTGGGTTCGAACCACGGACCTTGCTGTCCGTAAGCTGGCGGCTTAACCACTGAGCTGTCTCGAGCTCAGTGCACCCTTGGTACATAGTTTATAGCTGGTGAGCTTAACTGAAGGTGTCTTCAGTTCGTGATTAACTGGATGTTGTCAGACCTGCCACTCCATTTCGCTTTGTAGTTTCCCAATATAGGCATTCATGTCGTGAACTTCTCTTGAGTCATCCCAATGCGATGACAGGCTACACTTCAACAATGTGTGATTATACCAAGTAAAGCTTGTCTGGTTAAGGTATGTACTACGCACTCGATCACTGTGTATCAAGGAAGGGGTTGGGGAGGTACATCCGTGGACAAAAAACTGCGGGCAAATGGTGCTTCCCTGTTGTCCAGGCCGAGGGAGGGGGTTTGGTTGAGGTACCCCACCTTGAGTCTTTGACTCAAAATCTGACCCACAAGTCAGTGGGAGGATGTAAGGTTTTGTTTGGAGATCCTGACCCTATCCATTAACGCAAAAGTTTGACCCGCGAGGCAGTGGGTGGTAAGGTTTTCTTCGAGGACGCTGCCCAGGGCCGATGACTCAATAGTCTGACGCGCTTGGCCGCAGAGAGCTGGCCCACCCGAAGGTGCAGGGAATAAGACTTAGATGTCACTGCTAATACTGCCCCGTAGCAAAAACATTTGGAGCCGCATCGAACTCACGGCAAGGTTTAGTTGTTTTCCGACCGTATTGCATAACTCGCCGGCGATCACGACCAACCGTTGGGTGATCGAAGCGTGCAGTTTTTTGGACCAGCCTTTTCTAACCTGTCCTTCCTCGGAGGAATGTAGCATCGCTGCTTCCGTGAATACTGTCATGTTTGTTGCCTGTGGATCACCTTATTGCCTTTACACTTCCATCGCAGAGGACATTGCAACTTTACCCCCTGACTGCCTCGTAATACGATTACTCGTAGTAAGTTGTCCCGCTGCTCTTGGTCTGATTGCTCCTCTCCTGGCATGGTTGTACTTTTTGGGATGAAGTTCCAGCCAGTGTAGCCCGAGGGATCATTGTATCACTCAAGCTCGACCACTATTGGCGACTTTAGGTCGGGATAGATGAACTGAGGGCACTCCATACGTTGCGCTGACTTTGTCACGTCTACGTATGCCAGTCGACTGAGTTCCACGAATTGTCCTTTCCGCACAACCACGCGAATGGTGAAAACGAGCCAGTGGAGGTTAAGCAGTGACTTGGAAGAGAAGTATGAAAGCCATTACCGGCAGACTCAGCTGCGCTAGTCATTAACGTCCGCCTGGATGGGGACCCTGAGATTGGACACATCAATGGTTGGAGACACTGACAGACGTAATCTAATTGCGTGCTCAATGGAGTGCATGCATCCAAACCATTGCCTTCACTGCATAGCTTCCCTCCCCAATCTCCCCCAATAAAAAAACACTGACATCTCTGTATTTACGCATCAGTTATATCAGCTTCTGCCTCCATTGCGTAATTATCTACCCCTGCCTCCCCAGATCATCGGGTGTGGCAGCTACAGCCAGTGTAAAACATGCACGCGCTTTTTCTATCTGAAGTCGATGTTGTGTATCAAGGGAAGCCCTGTTCCTCACTTCAGATCATTCTTGTAAAGGTTCACGAAGGGCACGCAATGATGTGACAGCATGAGGTAGAAGCGGTCATCATTAAGTTGAGTGCTGTGAAACCTTTTCACTTTTTTGGGTGGGATCAAATGAGGTGCGTGCTTTGGAATCTCACAAGATGGTGCACGTAGCCGATCCCAATGGCGAACTCGCTGTCACTTCTTAGCTGTACTGCCTAGCTTACGCTTCCCTGTCTGTGCCGGGTGTGTCGCATCAGATAGGGTGAGTTTGACGGATGGCTTCTTCATACGAATTGGTGCAGTGGTCTCAGGAGGCGTAGCACCATTCTCTTTGCCGTTTTTCCTGAATACTTTTGCAGTAAGTACCCCACCCCACCCTCCCCTTTCAACTGTTGACTAGAGCCTTCTTCCTCTATGGTTATATGACAAGCACCAGTTCCCATTGTTGGTTTAGTGTCGTTCATAGTGGTGATAACGATGACGACGTAGATGATGATGAAAACGTTCTTGCTGTTGGAGATGATGATGATCACCACAAAACTAATCTAAATGTAGCCGTCGTATGATTCCGGATGGACTCTGGAGAACAGAGCAGGAAGTCGGTATTTTGACGATGCAGCTTACCTGGCTCTTTCAATATAAATTTCAAGAACGTTTTTCGCCCACATACTTCGGCTTATTTTTCAGCCTTCATATTTGTAGTTCGTTGTACTTGAATTCATCCTCGATTTCCTTCGCAGTGTTGGTCGGCAGTTTTAACGGCATTTTATTTTGGGTTTATTTCGCCAGACCAGGTCCTGGTTTACCGCACTGTTTTTTGTATTATCTGTCGAGTGTGTTTGTTTTTCCCATTAGCTCAAAGTAAGACGTGAAGAAGAACGTATTGCCGCAGAGCAGGCTGAACGCGAGCGTCAACTGAAAGATGACGAGGTTGAACAACCTTCGGAATCCAAGGTCACACCACCATCCCAAACTCCACCAGAACCACATAGCGGACAGTCAGTGGAAGTTCCATTGGAACCGCAATCCTCCGATTCGTCCAAGAGCTCCGAATTCGAGGAACCAGCGATCGAAGATCACGTTGAACGTGACGTTCCTTTGGAACATGAAGACGAACCTCACCAGGAGGAGAACCACCAATCTGAAAACACTGAAGACCATCATAGTGAGTTGGTACTGATTTGTTTACTTCGTTGACCTGTGCAAGTCGCTTTCTAGCTTATTGTTCTTTCTCATAGTTTGAGTATAAACGTGGGACTGCACTTTGCACTTCATCCTCCGTATGAGTTTTGGATAGCGTATGGAATTAGTTGCATTCCTCTGTCAGAAAGATATCCATTTCGAATACTCCCTTGAATTTCTGATCTGGGCTCGAACAGTATCCTTGCTGTTCTACCTGGGGTTCCGTTGCATTAAAGAGATACCACAGCTGAACACGTGGAATTCCTTCCCTTTCAATTAAGACGGGTTTCATTAGGTTGATATGAGCACTTGCAGAAGTTTCCGCTTACATTGCTGTTACCTTGAACAGCATTATGTCGTGTCTCAAATGCAGCTGGTGTCACCGGATCAAGCACTTCCTTCTGTGGAGCAAGATTCTGCTGGCTGCTGATGTTTGTCAGCCGCTTATACTTCGCAAGGGGTTGACCTCGTCTAACCTCCCAATGGTCCGAAAGACAGGATTTCTTGCAGAACCCTACCCAAAACCCGTCAGTTCAAATTTCACCTAAATTACAGAGGAAGATGTGCCTAATCCAATGGCTCAGGGCGTAATTCACAGAAGTGTCACTCTTGACACGGTTGCGCTTTTGCCGCTTCAGGCTCTTGTTTTTTTTTGTATTTTGTAGGTTTAGCCTGTAGATGGAACGATATGCATCTCTTACGTCGAGTGCGGTAAAAAAAGGGGGTGTTAGTCTTCTAACAAATCAATTGGGAGTTTAATGGGAATGTGTTGCACGTGACTTCTACCTGTCACTCGGTTTTTGTTTGAGAGTGAATCTCAGTCAAGCAGTCTACAGGGGGTTGCGAGACCTGTAGATTTTACTTTCACATAACTCGTTTGAATAATCCTCCTTACTGGCCTACGGGTTTCGCGGATACTCAAGCATAGATAGTGCTATTTAGCTGGGTCCTGCGATTGATTGACCGTTGTTTCAGTCAGCACTTCTGAGTCGCCTAATTGTTTTGAGCAGTTACTACAGACTACATCCCCACCATAATTGCCGACAGGAACATCAGTGTCGAACGCCGTGAGGCGACCTATAAAGGTTGCTTCCTAGCTTTGTGGCGATGCAATGAACCGAAGGGCATGGAATCCCTCGTGTACTCAAATAATGAGCACACATGAGTGGACTCATCATAAAGTTAGTGACTAACGTCTTCAGGCGTTTATGAAAGCCCCGTACAATACCAATCGGCTTTCCACGGGAGCTGAGTTTTCTTTGGTGAGTACACCCATGAACATCCCTGATTTCAGTCTTATTCCAAGACATTTCGTCCGTGTTGCTGGTATCTGTACCAAAAAATCGTGACCAGGAAGTAGGATTTCCGGCAGGTGGGATTCTCATTTTTAATGCCAAGCTGTCAATCATGCCTTTTAGGCAAATACCACGTTCATTACCATACGTTTACTGCACTTCAGATGACGAGTCACCACCACCACCGGAACCGCAACCAGTGTAAGTTGTGTGCCAACGTTTTGTTCCATACCTCCTGACCAACAGTTTTTACCTCTTGAGTGGATCAAACGGGAAAAGTAATGCACGAAATGCGACCTTTTTATACAACCCCTTTGGAGGCGAATGCGCTCAAGCGCGCTGTGTTTAAGTCAATCACAGTTCTGAACGGACAGCATACACATAAATAGACCAAGCGGCTGTCAAACACATAAAAGCAAAATAGTGGTCTGCAGGGGTTAAATCACAGTGCCTATTTGAATTTCAGTGTTGAGAATAAATCACATCACTTTAGAATCGAAGTAGCTTTTTTCACAGGTGTGTCTGCCAATCACTGAAGGCCGAGTTCGCCCCACCCAGTTGACCTCATTGCACCTCACGTTCTCTTCATCCACTTCGAATGAGCTACACGATTCATTCAGACTGTCCCGCAGGGTACACCGATGGGATCGCTCTTATGCCCTTGGGAGTGTTGTAACCAATGGTTTGTCTTTTAGTAACACATCGACACAAAACACGTTTCTTTTTTCTTCCTGGAGGAAGGCCCTTTCAGCTAGTGGCGTGTGGATAAGTTCGTTTTAGCTGTTTCATCAGAACTGTGGGGACTTCACATAGAAATTGACGGAGCCGACCGAAAGGAAGGATCTTATTGTTTTTTCTCCAGAATCGTTTGAAGTCTGTTTTCCACAGTTTTTGTGAGGATATCACCTTTGAATGCCATTGTTCAATCGGTTACTCTTCTCGAAGCATTTTGTCTCAGTTTCTAAGATTTTGTCATATTGTAATGCTTGATAATTGTCACTGAGTTGTCACTTTTCTGCAGAGATGTTTCTAACGACTGTCTCCAGTGGTGGGATACACGCAGTAACCCTGTTAGGAGGAACCCCCGAAAAGTTGACAGTGGCTATTCCTCGCAAGATTCTCGTAAGCTTTTCTAGTTTTGGAGTGATCACCCCCCATCATTCTAGGGAATCCACGATTTATGACCCTGGGGAGCGATGATACTCTAGGGGAAAGTCTATGAATCTGACTACCTATTCTGGATAAATCGGGCTATGTGACACGACGTAACGCATACTTGGCGTGTAAGTTGTTTGAAACCTGCTCAACTTAAGTAAACTTAATGAACGGTGGGTTCAGATTGAAACTAGGAAGATGTTACTACTTTATACTGCAATGAACCAAATCGAGCTTAACTCTCTCCTTCGCAAGACTGTTTCTCTGGTATCCGCCATACAGTAGTTGCTTATCGTTTCGTGAGCTCAAGACGGCACAGTGGTTAAAGCGCGAATTTGCTGGCCGGAAGATCCGTGGTTCGGACTCACACTCTTCCTGTCTAGGCTTGGACAGCCTGACAGTATCTCGGCTCTCGTGCTTCCTTCGGACGGCGTGGTAACTAGGCACCTAAAGGGTGTTACATCTGAGCGATTTTCTACCATCCGGTGTTTGTGTGACAGATTTGCAGTGGAGAAAGGCTGAAGTAACTGGCCTTCCAAGTGGAGATAGATTCTTCGTACACTGCAAATCGATCTGAGTGCGGAAAGGATATCGTTCTTGGGAGCAGTTGAATCTATGACGAGAGCAGACACCAGGGTAGCGACCAGAGCGAGGACCATTCAGCTCGGCCTGTAATAATAAAAATAGTAATGGTTCAGCCGTAACCTCCTTGGGATGCCTAACTGCCCTGCCACCCGAACGAGGTTCGAGGTCATCCAGCTGCAACACCCTTTCGGTGCCTTTCTGCCATGCCACCCGAAGGAAGCACGAGGGCTGGGATAGTGCCAGGTTGCCCAAGCCTAGACAGGAGCAGTCCTGTAAACTGAGCGTTGAATGGATGGATTAGCACATATGCTTAGTAGATTTCACCTTGAAAAATTGTTTGGGTATGCAGTCACCAAGTATTAGGGTTGATCCGGTCAACCGGTCATCAAAGTTGAATGAGTGGATTTTTGGCCTTGTGGATAAGTCAAACCCTTGTTGAACGCTGTCTCTGCGCGACTTTTGCGGTTTCGTTCTGCTTGGTGTTACAGCTGTAAATCACCCTGTTTTACGTCCTCTGCAACATTACCCGGCTCTGTATTACGTTAAAACCTAACCATCTCTAACCTTTGACTTGACGCTCATGCATAATGCCCATAATATCTAACTCTCCATATGTGTGCTCTTCAGCGCTGAACCACCCAAACCAATTGACTATGGGCCGGAAGAGGCGTTTTATATGCTCAAGGACCTACCAGAATGCCTGGAGTACATGGATCCGCAATATACATATCGATTCTGCGCCTTCAAAGACATCCATCAGCGTGATAAAGGAAGCACTGCAGATGGCACTCTTCTCGGGAGATGGTCTGGCTGGGCTACAGAGCAAGAAGATGCTCCTGCGGAACAAAAATATAGCCTCATGAAATTCAGTGACGGATGGGGTTGTTGGAATGGTCCGGCGAGGTCGGTGAAGGTAAGCGCTTAAGGTGACGAAATCTAATTATTCACTGCCTATCTGCATAATTATTTGGAGTGGTCATTAAGATAGGTGCCTGAAGATGGTCGAAACTTACTGTAGGAGTCCCGACACTCGCAGTTTACCACAAGATTTCCGAGGCGAGGTCGCCGGTGATAGTTCTTCGATTCTTTAAGTTCGAAGCCCAAATACACATTGTGTAGACAAGGGGAACAACCTCAGACGTGTCCTTCCCGTTCGCCAATGCTCATATCACATTATTTGCGAAAAATCTTCACGAGATACTCAACCATCGGTATGCACGTAGGGTTGGTTTATGGGGTCCATGTGACCCCCTCCCTGTGCTTTGCAGGAGACACTGAACAGTATGGTGGCCAACCGATGTCAGTGGCGTTCATCCTGTCGGTTTCTATCCGGATTATCTGACCGAGTGCTGAGGTGTAGACACCCCGGGTGTTTGTGGTAGGTCAGCCCTAGATCCGCCTTCCTGTCCCATCTCTTCTTGTCACTGTAAGGTTTTATTCAAATAAATTGACATGTTTTTACGGTAGTCAAGCGCCAGTGATCTCATCTGGTGTTGCTGTCAATGATGGTGAGAATGATGCATTCTCGACCCAGCTCTGAACCCGCCTTTCGATCGTATTCCCAGCTCAACCTTTCCACTGAAAGCCTATGATGGCCCCATCAAGCCAGTCAGTGTGCGCCATTAAGCTTTGGTCCTTATAGTATACCGAAGCGAACAGCCCACTGTTTGTTTCAGTCGTTCGTCCCAAGGCAGAATAGTGTGCACTCATACTGTTTGGTAAAAGAGTGCACATACACTCTGCCTGTACTGTATTCTCGAAATTTGAGCTAGCATAGAAACGTTACACAAATGGCTTGTCAGTCCCCATCCATACAGCATGTAATTCCCTGTGCACGGGGCTCATGACAA
The DNA here is from genome assembly GCA_004794785.1 of Opisthorchis felineus. NCBI lineage: Eukaryota > Metazoa > Platyhelminthes > Trematoda > Opisthorchiida > Opisthorchiidae > Opisthorchis > Opisthorchis felineus. Next base: position 1,098,724 of record SJOL01002419.1, read on the forward strand.
CATTGTGCGGTTGGCCTACATGTGTAAGCCTACATGGCCTACTCAGTCACACTGCGGTAGCCGACTGCTGGTGGAGAATGACGAAGAGTCCAGCTAGGCCGCAGACAGGCGGTAAAGGTTGATGCTTAGCTGTTGTAAGCAGTACTGCCAAGCTATATGATTAGGTACTTTACGAATTCGACCCGTTCGTTTAGGAAAGTTGATCCCAGGCGCAATCCACCTGTCATGTGGTCAGGCCTTCTCCAACCCATCCAAGCTCTCAAAATATATTTTCACAAGGACTTCCTTGTTTCCAACTTATCAAACGACCAAGTGCGTAGATAGTTGTGCTTATGCTTATTTGAATTCACTGACACGTGTTGTTTGACATTTTATTCTCAGGTTCATGTTCATTGTAGCGACGAGAATAAAATAACGGACGTGAAGGAGCCTTCCCGATGTGAGTACGAGATGCAGTTATATACACCAGCTGCCTGCTACCAGAATCCAGAAGTTTTGCTCGAGCGACTTCAGGGAGAACTTTGATCGGTTTTAAATTTTGTCAAGTTCATCGGTGACATTTTAATATGGGTTTTCTTTCTAACCCAAGTTTTCTCACAATCTTCCTGGCTCTCTGTACATGGTCCCTTGTGCCAATGCCGGTGTGTTAGTCTGTTTTTGAAACACAAGAGCGAGCTAGTCCGAATTCAGCACCGTCCAATCAGGAGTGAAGACTACATTCAAACTAGTTGGGCGCAAACCATGATATTCGACCGTGGTATCTAGGTAGAGAGTGTAGGAGAGTTAACATGCACACTGCCGCACTTTTTCAAACTATCAGGTGATCCTAAAAGTGAAATAATGAAGAAATCGACGAGGTACGGATTACGTATAATGAGTGACGGATGGCTACTAGATGCAACCACTACTTTGGCTTAAAATTAGCAAATAAACGTAAACACTGGCTGTTGTGTTCGTTGAACTGGGCTATTTGGCCGAAAGCTGAAGTGATATCGTCATTACTCAGCGAGAAGTGCGTCGGTATATAGGTGCCGAGCACTGCTGTGCTTGTGCTTATATGTATTGTTGACCCGGGTGGTGACCTATGATTAGGACTGGTCGTTTGGATGCTCCGCCTCGTTTGTTGGGTGCTCGGTTATCACCCTGGATGGACCGCTAACTTACCATACATAGATGATGTTATTTCGGTTGGTGACAAAACGGTTAAAACCGAATGGCCCAGCTGACCGAACACAACCATCTATGCGGTAGTGTTTGCGCCGTGAGCAAACGTAAAGACTATAGGAGGACTAACGCTGGTTTAAAAGATCCTCAACTGCCTCGGCCGCCCTAGAGCGGCCGCGTTCCACCGGTCCCATCAGTACTCATCAGACTGGTCTTGCCACTGTGTGGTTGACTGCACGCCATAACAGTGGTTCATCGGTTTTGTGCCTTCCAAGAGTGGTTTGCGGGTAGCCCTCCGAAAACACGTCCAAGTAGGCCAAACGAATTTGTTCATCTTTGGTACTTTGATTGAATTGGTCTGATTTGATAGACGGCGGAAATGTGTCGTATCCTAATGTCCATACGGGTATTTGACAGCGCAGTTTCCGCGAAGGCGTTATTGACGTACGCATCTGGTTCTCCACTTTTCAGCATTTGATGTCTAGTATGTTAGCACCAACATGCTCCCCATTCAGTGAAACTCGGAAATGTTTCTAATGAGTCCGAGGAGGTGCCGGTTGTCCATTTCGGTAGTGGTCTGTATCCAGGACAGAGCCCTGCGGCTGCAATGCCCTTCGTCTTCCATTCCCATCGGCAGTTCTTGTGAAACCAGAACGTTTATTTGCAAATACTCGAACAATAATGCTTATTTGCCGAATTTCAGTCCCATAATCATTCTACGGGCACGCTTTTGGATAACGTAGGGTGATCATCGCGAGGCTACAGATTCTGGTCATGATTGGGATTCGACCCCATAAGGGGTCAGTATGTGCTGAACACCCGGTAGTGCCTTACAGCTGCGTCTACTTGAGGAACCCCAAAAAGGGCTAAACCGGCCTTGGGCTGTCAAAGAGTATTCATCAATTTATGAATAGTGTTCCGTCAAAAAATACTGTGCGGTTGCTTTATTCTCGCTGGGATTCATTGAAAAAATGTCCCTCCCGAATCTGGTGGTTCAACACTACGATACGGTCACAGATCGCCGATCATCAGTGTGATCCACTTTCACCTAGTAGTAGATGCAGTGTCCTCACCCTTCGATAACGCAGTTCGCGCCGAGTGGTTCGGCGTCAACTACTACTGTGACTCTTCAGATATAAGGCTCGTGCGTCAGCCGGAAACCGTCATGAGATAGGCATTGCTGGTGATTCACAACATTGACGGAGCAGCATTACGGCGCCCCTACACCTTTCAGTATCAGTTCAATTTGTCTACAGCGAAATCTCGCCTGAAAAGTATAAAAATGCCCATCATTTCCACCTAAGTTTGTCTGTCCGACATGGGCACGCACAGCACAAAAATGTGATTAACGAAGACAACATTAATAGGATAGTCCGATGGCGCAAATCCTTGGACATGTGGTTAAGTTTATTTCTAGACAACGACAAACAAAAGTCGATTTCCTGCTAACCTTATACTGATAGAAGTGACATAGGAAACTGAGTGAACGAGAGACCAAAGAAGAGCATTTTAGAGTATGTGGATAAGTTTCGCGCGTATGCACTTGATAAACGTCAGACGGAACGTATCCCACGCGAGTTAGGGTGCGAATTCCTGAGATGCATCCTCCGGGTTGTTTTGGACTTCCGTCTGTTTTAACCATTCGCCTTCCCGTGATTTAATTTAAGTCGTTATTCAGTTGGGCCGATTGCCGTTCGCCGAATGGAGTCGGTTTCTCGAAAACTACAATGTTTTCAAGGTTATCATCTCCCGGTTAAGAATGTCCAATGGGTTCTCCTACAAATTCCCTGTATGGTTGATTTGTTTAAGTGGATGAAACTTCAAGGCCATCATCACCTGGAACTAGAGACGGTGCCTAATGGAACAAAACATCGCAAATTCCGTTAAAACGTGAATTGCTTACAACCGACCTATTTAACGGAATTCGATCACACAAAAAGCTGGAAATCTTATCATTGTGCTCAAGATAATAAGAGGTGATTGCGAGATGGTTCCCTCATCTTCTTAGACAAAATTACACTGCAAAACCAATGCTTCGTGTGCCGTTTGTTACTAGCAAATGCGCCCAACTTACTAACTTCTTTGGAATTATTAGCATTCCATTGGTTTTGATGGTCGCCTGCCGAATTTGCAGTATGCCCATTCATAACGCAAAACACCATTTGTGTATAGATTACCCTCCGCGCGCACAAATACCCCATAGTTATCCTTCAGATATTCATTTACCTCTTTCTCAATTGCCTTGAAGGATGTAAACTGGAGAGCCTACAATTTCCCAAAGAACCTAGCTGAATCCACGCCGCCCGGTACTAGAAAACTGGAATTGATTTTTCGAAAACTACGAATTTTTCAAGGTTGCCGCTTTACAGTGAAGAATTTCCATGTCTAATGAATTTTATATGCATGGATGATTTGCTAAATGAGCGAATCCTCGAGGCCATCACTCACCGCCTATTGGGAAAACGGTGCCTAATGTAAAAAGAAATCGCGAATTGCAGTAAAACGCGAAATGCCCACAATCGTCGAAAGTTGCAGTTAGTTCTGCAGCTGAAATAACTCATCGAGATTTTATGGAATCTGTATTGCGCTTGCGGACGCAAAATATACGGGAGTTTCATTCCCGTAATAAATTTTTCCATGTATATCCTGCCTGCCCGGACAAATACTGAATTATATGCTCTTGGAACTCGAGATTTGCTATTCCAAGTTATCATCGTCATAGACGCATTCATTATTTTCGGATAACTCGTGCGATATTTGAAGAACGTAGGGCTGATGATGATGACGACCAATGCCCGTAGGTCCAGTTTTGTGGTAACTTTTAGCGGAGTCCTCCACTGTAACTGGCAAAGTATGCCAGGACGAACATAGCGTCGAGCATAGCGGAGAGCTCAATGAACCTAGCCGACGCACATGACACACATGCGCTTAGGGGTCCACGATGCCCAATCAGCTAGTTAGAAGCAATCGACGTCGATCGTAGCGGACAGCTGAATAAACCTAGCTGACTCGACTAGGGCGCGGCTAGGGGTCCACGATTCCTGATCAACCAGCCGTCCGCATTTGTGCGGCCAATTTCGTCCATGACAAAATTCTTCACTTGATACTGCTCGCCAATCATTTCCTTGAACAAGGGGAGCAGTTTGCCCCTATGTGCAAACTGTTCGCCTTGCACAGAGGCACACATAACCGGGCGTCCGGTACCCATGCCATCTGCTATCAGGAAAGTGTAGAGCTTCTATCTACAGGGCAGATAATTTTTGCTTCCAAACGACTGACCCGAAACGGTTTGTCTAGTGCGTTTCGTCTGTAGAAGACAGCTGATCAAGTACGTGCTCCCTTTCCCCACCATATGAGACAGTCCATTCCCGTGATTATTCCCCCTGATCCGAGGAACTGAAACCCTCTTATTTTAATGAACTATTTGTATAGTTTTTGCGGATTTTGGTCGGACATTGTGATTTTTTGGTCACTCGCCATCGGTATCTGTTGTCTCGTGGCGATATCGATTTTGAGGCGAGGCGAACTGCGATTTATCCGCAGGCTGATATTTGTGCTGCCCTATTTTGTATCTTCTACGGTATCTGCTAAAGAGAAACTGTTGAGGTTTGTTAAATATGTGTATCATTATACTTGCAATGGTACCGTGCTTCCAGATGTCGGATTTCTTGGTCCCTTTTTGTGGACTGGCACGCGTAACTCAAGCTCAAAAGCAGATAGCCGTAACACCGTCGGCTTTACTACACCTGGAGAAGCATGTGTGACTATGGTGACCCTCCCTGACCAAAGCACAAGCACATGTCTGGTCTCCTGAAGTTTTGCCAGGACAGAAGTTATCACCTGCCACCATAAAATCCAACCATCCCGCACTTTTGGCCGACGAATTCGGCAAGGTGCTTACCACTCAGGACATACACAACTACCGCCGGAAATATCGACCAGCTCTGCTGAATAGGTGCAGCATAGTTGTGTTTTATTGTGGCAGATTATATGCCTTCGGTCCTGGCAAAGCTTCGGGAGACCGGACGTTTGCTTGTGCTGCAGTCTGGGAAGGTCACTTTAGCCTCATATGCTTCTCCAGATAGCAGCAGATAGCGTTGTTTCGACGCTTTCCAGACGTAGTAAAGCTGACGAAACGCGCGGGACAAACCGTTTCAGGTAAGCTTTTTAAAGCACTTAATATCCAGTGTGTAGATAAAAGCTGCATGCTCTCCTGATTTCCGTGGGTACCGTGGGTCCGGTGATGTGTGCCTTCGGGGAAAGTGGACAGTTTGCCCCTATGCCTAAACTGTTCGGCTCATTCATGGAAAAGATGGGGGAGCAGTATCAAGTGAAGACTTTTGTCATAGACAAGTGGTGGCTCAAATGCGGGCTGCAGGAGTCATGTTCTGCTTTGACTCTATGTTGTGCTACTTTCATATTGGAAGATCTATCAGGAAGCACGTATGTATCATATAACATCCATGTATTTTCGGCCACAGACACAATCCGCGAACAGCCGGCGTATATTCCACCGCAGGGCCGGCTTGTACAATGCCTTACAGTAGGTTTTTCTGTTTAGAATAATACGAGCACACAGATCCCAGCAACATCTGCAAACAATGCACCACACGAACCCGCGATTCGACTCTTATCCTACGGCCCACTGGTTGTACATCATCCGAAAGTGGGCTGCACACACAATCCGGGATGGTTCACTTTGGTGAATTCCAATGGTTGTCTTAAAAACCGGGTGCACCACTCCGACACACTGGAGCCTGCCGTACAAAAGGTGTCTCCGCGCGCCGAGTGCATCATGCGTAAATTTGAGATGCATACGTCGTATCACCGTGAGCGACGGGGAATCCTGGAGTGCGACGGCAAAGTTCCGAACGGGGTCTGTTGAATGACGTTCTGAGGCACGTGTGGGAGCAACCGCGAAGCTTGCACCATCATATTATTGGAACAAACTAGGTGAGGTCAACCTACGTTAACTGACTTATAGTTCGTGATGCAAACACCCGGGTGCTTCCAGGCGTTTGACACCTGCGCTGGAGAGTGCACATGCCCCTACTACCAGGCGATGTGGCTCTCCTGCATCCATTTGTTCTCTGTATTTACAGATCAGTTGGTTCCAAGCGGTAAGAACTATTATTCGTAGATTGTTTCTTATGTTGCTTCCATGTTTGCTTTTTTTGACCCTTGCCATTTACTCGACCACCCAAGGCCACTCATGGCCAGCAACGGTTTTCGGTTTTAGTTCAGGTCAGGCGGTTCATCTTTGAACTAGTCGTAACTCACGCTCATTGTCCTCGGTTTTTCTCCGTTCCCACATCTGTGGTGACTTTTCACGTAATAAACATGCCCGTTGTGTTGTTGTCTGCCGCGGTCTGGTTGTAACGACTCGATCATGCCCCCATCAGCATGCTCTGTACATATCGGGAAATGAAACCTATTATTATTATATCGTGTTAAGCCCACCGGTTATGACGCTGCCCCTTTTCTACGCAGTAACCTGCACTAACAACCCTTCAGTCAAACTTTTATTTTGGCTGTAATATTATGATCATGCCTGACGGTATGCCACCCACCAGTTGGGAATAAACATTATTATTATTATTATTATTATCCACCAACGGTGGCTGTCGGATTACAATCTACAGAAAAGATGTGGATCTTTTACACTTGTTCTCAAACAACCGCCGACAGCTTTGAACGGCCTGCGTAAACAACTGAAGCGAGTGGTGGATAAGCTTCAGTGACTGGAACCCAGAAGGGCCACAGCCATCATTAAGCAATTGATTGTTTGGGGGCAGATCCTGCTTCGTCAAGGCTCAACGTCTGCAAAAGACGGCCTGCCGTCGGCGGTCGAAGCTACTGCATCTCAACCCAGATGGAGGTCTAGGGACACAGACTTGGGCTTTTGTGTGTTCTGTGACTGGCCGACTTGTACCAGTGACCGATGGTGTGCAACGGATCGCGTATCCTATCACGTCGACTGTTGTGATGGTGAACCTTGCCCGCTGTGTGGTGCTGCTCTTCAGGCTTGTCCCAGAGATGGGTTCACAGGTGAGTAATTTATTTCTGGTCCCTAGCCCCCAGCCCGTCTAGAAAACGCAAAGTTGTGCTTGCTACCCGGTCCGCAAAGAGGGCGTCTTATGATGTTGACCTGGACCGAAGCAAGGAATCCCAGCACAGCTTATCCCGGAGGTCTGTGTCCCCGTATTTTCGGGGCCAAGGAGGAACTACTCGACAGCCGTGAGTAAATGTCTGACTACTACGACTAACGCTGTAGAGCGCCAGCTAGAGGAAAGAAACGAAGATAATTTCATGCGACCAATCAGCTCCAAACAGTTCGTCTGTTAATTAGACCTCATGCATTTCATGTAAGTCTCGTATTTCTTGAGGGTCGTAGTCAGTAAGCATGGGAATTGGCCACTGAAGATGGTGTTGCGTAAAAAAGCCCCTATGAAATTGAAGCTGCTGAAGTGCTCCCATTAAAGGGTATGTATTGCCCCCAGTTTGTCAGCTGCCTGCCTCATAGTGATATTCCGATAACCTAAGTTATGTCTTCCTCTCATTTCAGGACTTCAATAGCTCAATGAACACTCCGCACGAAGAAGACCATACGCTTCTCGGTAGGACATATGTACTTATCAAAACGTCTGATACAATTCGACTTTTTTGTGGCCTAATTTGGACCTTTTCTCCGGTAGAGATGGATGGGCGCGCTTCGGCCAGCTGATCAGGCATCGTGGACCCCTAGCCGCATGTTTGTCGTGTACGTCAGCTAGGTTCGTTCAGCCGTCCGCTATGATCGACGTCGTGTTCTTCCGGAACACTCGGCTTTTCAACAACAAATTTGCACGATGTTTCCAGGAATAATGAACGCGGCTTCCGCGATTTTACCTCGCAATAGCATTTATCGGGTAAAAATTATTTGCAAGAGTGGCACCTCCGCATATTTTGCATCCACAAGGGCAGCGTAATTTCTAGAATGTTCAGCAAATTATTTCAGTTGCAAAACTGCTGAAAGTTCCATCCATTGTATGTGATTCACTTTTTTCCGTAATTCGCGTTTTCTTATTACTGTTAGCTTTGGCGCACAATTTTTTATGCAGTCATCCACATTTGACACCGTTCGACCAATGACTTACTTTAGACAGTGAAAAATTTGCAAGTACTCTCCTACATTTGAAACAAAGCATTCCTCGTCTCATCTTCGAGTTTTTTATGTTGAAGGGAGTTGGGGCTAAGAATATCTATTTATTTTTGGCTTTGAGTTGCTTGATGGCCTCCAAAATTCACTTCTTTACACAAACCGCTGTAATAAAGGGGCCGCTGAAATTGGCATGCATTGTTCCAAATGCAATAGAGTACGGTTAATCATCAGTCGTAAATTGTCAGATGCGGATGATTGTATAAAAATGTGTATAAAATCTTGCGAACAGTCAATCACACCAGCCAAAGCACCTTCAGTGCTCACTGCTGTTGTTGTAACATTATTCAGTTATTCAGTGCTGGATTGCGCTTAAGGTGTGAAACTGCAACGGTTGTCTTAGCCGTATGCATTGTATCGGGAGTGACAAAACGATCACAGTGTTGACAAAATTCTTTAATGGGACGACATCATGTGAGTGTTAGCACGGTACTCAGCACCTTCTTTATGCCAAGAAGCGTAGCACATCATTGTCGTCATTGAGATCGGTAAAAGTAATTCGGGCATATTCTTGTCCAACTGAAAGTTTGTTAACATGAAGCAATTCTTGGAAAACAAAATTCCACGGCAAACAATCGCACCGATGATAAGAGTGAGGCTTTGTCACTATCATTTGAAAAATTTCGGTAAGAGGCAAATTCCATTCAGTCGTGCCGCTATGATGAATTGCCTCATTACAAGTCACTAGCATTTTTCCGCAACTATGAGAAAAATCTAGAACAACGGCAAGTCCAAGGATGAATATTCCGATTGGTTCGCTAGACTAACTACTGATAAATTGCAAGCAGTTTAGAGTTGGCTCATTCGAAGTTTTGGCTTCGGCTGAGGTTCCCAAAGCTCTGGCCACCCACGGGAATTTCTCCTTCCGGAAGCGTCATTAGGTTAGTTTAAGGTGCAATTCGCTGAAGCTTTACGAATGTGACGAATCGTTTGGTTGGTTTTGGCGCCTGCAAAAGACAGCACAAGAACATTCACACCTTGGCGCACGGTTAATAGCAGTAATTACTCTAATCACGTGATATATAAGCGAGCTCCAAAGATCTAGCGCAGAATATCATTTCACTTAACGCGGTCGGTTTTTCGTAACACAATAAATACAAGCTTTTCAATGAAAAAAAAGAAAATTTTATTGTTACAGCATCAAATTTTAGTTTCCTTTAGAAACTTGTCCATGAAATTGTAAAGTTATCGGAAAAAACGCGCATGTATGCCTCCAAGTACACACAGCTTGTGTTGCAACATTGTCATTCCCCTCGTAACGTTCTAAGGCACAGTGGATTGGCAGGTGAATACCAAATGCTAACTGGAAACGGCCTACAGGTCAATTTAGACGATAAAGTAGTTTCAACACGTGCTGTTAATTTTAACGCCTTGGCCAAGAGGATATCATAACACTGATTAGAGTAAGATAGGTCTTGGAAGCTGAGTACCATAGAAGAAGGAACTGAGTATCAGACCATCACTGGTTGGACACAACGAGGACTCTTTAGCCACATTACCGAGACCCTTTACTGATCAGTCTGCGTGTTTAACCGTGCCTCTGTGTGTGTTTTTAGCTGTTTAACCTTGACATATCTCTGCTTGTTCACTGCCATCACTTCGCGCGTCTTCTTGCAGGTCTGTATTATGCCTTTGAGCTTACTCCTTGGCGTGCTAAACCAACCCATTCTTCTGTCTAACCAGGCCAACCTCCAACCTGCTGGCCATCCACCAATAAGCAGCCGTGGCACCTGAAAACTTCTACCTTTATGAGAAGGCACATGATTTTTTGCTTCGCTTTATGAGCGCTGGCTCCTCAGATTTTGTTAGCTGATGTAGATTCATCCCTGGATCTATCCTGAGTTGCTTTGTATCTTTGCGCTATTATTCTTTGAAAAAAGAAATTTGCCAGGTTCTCTGTTTTGCCGGAACACGCGTCGCGTACGATTTACATTGATGACGAAAACAAGAAGTCCTCCACTAAACTTGCCCTAACGTATTCCAGGGTCCAGTGATTTTCAACCACGACCGGAGCATTTGATGACCTTGGAATTGAATCTTTTGGCCCAAACACCGTTTAAATACATGCCCAAAAACGAATTTTGAATGATGAACACAAAAATTGCTCGAAACGTGGCACTAATGATTCCGCTTGTTTTTTGCAGATTATCTAAAGTTTGCCGGACATCACAGGCGGACTGGAATGATATCGTCTACATGGACCAGTGAATAACATGCTGGGTATCATCCCAACAGTCCAGGTCTGACGCCAGACTAGGCGAAAATTTCTGAAAACAGCCACAACCGAAACAGACATGAATAGCTTTGAACAGACGCACGACTAACTACCACTAATGTCTGGAAGCCGTAACGGTTCACTGAACAGAGTTCCCGCATGTCTTTGCAGAGCAAAATGATAGAAACTGGAACGGCGATACATTGATGGCCCATCAGTAGCATAGGGAAGTCTGTTTTTGACCACATTTGTATTCCTACGAGGAATCCATACATTTTCGTCTTTGTTATGCTACAAATCTACCCGCTCTGAGATACTGTTCACCTAAGTCAATGTGACGGTGTTTGCCTGTCTGTGGAAAGCGCGTTAACAGAGACCGGCAGTGGGCCACTGCTTGCAACCAGCGATTTTAAAATCGGTTGAGCCTGAAACACTAACGAATTGCCGCTTTAAAATAGAGCTTATCAGTTTTGAACACAATGGACTTCACTTGAAAGTGACAAATCACCAGCTGTGGTCCCCAGAATCTCTTTTATAACCAAAAAGTAGTTCCTTGTCACGGGGTTGGACTGATTGTTATGTGCGAAGTGGTTTGACAAGCCTTGACGAAAGTGTTAGCGGGGATTTCTGGATGACATCGTAATTTATGTCGTAACCACACTACATTTCCGGAAAACAACACGTGTGGGCAGAAGGCGTAGAGGCAATGATCTTACTGAGAAGGAGCTCCCGCCGAAGAACGCTGATTTACGGGTTTGGCAGAACAAACTAGAGAAACACAACTTGGGAAATGCCAGTAACAATGCCAATCGTTTTACGATGCTTACTCAGCATCCTATGTAGGATGGTGCATACATAACTGTCTCAACTTTGCTCCAGTTTGCATTAGAAAATTCTTTGTTGAGTTAAATTAAAGGACTAACTTTGATCATGATAGAGTTTTGACCTTTTGGAGTTTTGCCTCTAGCCTTCGCTGGGATTCCGTGAAGCTTTAAAAATGTTACTATCCTTCTAGTGGGAGATAACTAAAACATATCGTATCCCCCATCTTACCGTAAAGATTTGATGGCATTAAACGTTGCGCAATGCTGCCGGTCTCCGAGGGCTATGAATGCGCCGCGGAGATTTCCAACTGCAATTAATGAAAAAACGGGCCATTCACTGTTATAAGAGGTAGTTCTGAAAGACCTCTGCTAGTTGCGGGTGATATATGGGATACTAATACTTCGGCGAAAAGTATCCAGGGCCGTCAACCAACCTTTACCAGGAAGAACAAACTTGTGAGGTCGGCCGCACTTTGTATCTAATTCGGACCATCGGACGAATACTCTGACAGCTTAAAGATCTTTGGGCGGCGATCGAGGTAGTCATCGTTTACAGTCATCAGAAATCCGCACTTAGGCATCACTTGATTTTTTGCAACGCGAATTTCGTCGGACTTCATTTAAAATTTGTCACGGGGTAGATCTCTCATGGATCTTATCTAAGCGTTCGGTTGACTGCAACGCGGCTACTAACACCAAAACCGGCTAGTATGCGCGGTTGTATTTTTGTGAACAAGAACAAGTGTATCACAGACAAAGTGGTAAGCATTGGAAGGAAGCGTAAATCTTGTTTAGCTTTTCTTCTGTTGAATGAAGTGGCTTGCACCTGCAGGAGAATATACACAACCTTGAATCCGTTTGCGGCAGGGCCCAACCTCTTGACGCCTGGCACCATGCTCATCGAAGAATCATCGTCGAGTGCATCAAGATGGGGTACTTTAACCAGAATTAGGCTCGCGAATTTGGTTGCCTTGCCAGCCACTGTAAACGGCGACTGCATATTTGTTTTCGGATGGCGGTTCGGACACGGTCTTAATAATAATGACGTCTACTACCAACCGGTTGGTAACATACCGCCAGTTATGAGCAAAATATTAGAGTCAAAATAAAATCGGGACGTCAGTTGCGGGCGCTTAGCAATGCGTTGAAGCTGGACACTCACACAGAAAATGGCCATTTTACAACACCTTTGGGGTCTGGTCAAAAGTGACACGATTTAAAGAAGCGGAAATCGAGGACAGTGAAACACAAGCGGCATGGTGATAGTGTGGCAGAAATTTTGGAGCGAAGGGAAATTCGATTTTTAGGCGTTGAAAATATCATTACTAGATCTTTTTATGGGTAAAACGTCACACGTTTGAACTAATATTTGTAACCATTGTAAGAATAGGATGGCCTCGATATGTTGATCGCTGGTTTGGGTCACAGATAGCAAAATGAGGATGTGCAGCAACCTGTTGGCCGATTGAAGCAGAATGGGGATTCTTACCACGAAAATGTAGACTAAGTTGGACTTTTAACAGTCGTTGTTTGGACTTATTTGGACAGGCAGGGTGTTGGCATCACACAGAGCCAGGTTGTCTTCACTGGAATAGTACTCTGGTTTATAAGCAAAAGGAGGATACAGCCCAATAAGGTTGCAAGTACTTTGGAGTCCTGCCATAAACTTAGCGGACTATAAGGGTAGTTTGGGCAGAGATGGCGAGATGTTTCAGTGGTTAGTGCGCCAACTTACCGACAGAAAGGTCCGTGGAGTGAACCTGAGCCCTACATGTCGACCTCTCCTGCCTAGGCTTGGGCAAACTGGCAGTATCCCGGCCTTCGTGCTGTCTTCGGGTGGCATGGAAGCTGGACACCGAAAGGGCGTCAAGGCTGAACGTTTATCTTTTTTATCTTCTTGGGGTAAAGACAACAGGCTCGGTCGACTAGAGGGTGCTGAAGCGAAAACATGGCGCAGAGAGAAGTGGTTAATGTGGTGAGGTGAGTAGCCGCCGAAAGGCAGGACCAATATGGATGAGCAGGGACGCGGAAGCAGTTTGAAGGCAATACT
>SJOL01002419.1:1138352-1150195 GCA_004794785.1 Opisthorchis felineus
TGTGTTGTGGATGAATTTGGGGAGGTGCTAACCTGCCGCATCCAAAGCCGACTAAGTAGATTGATGTTTTTGTTTTGTTCACTAAGGTGGATGACACGCCTCTGGTTATTACAAGGCTCCACGAATATGGAATTGTAATTATAGTGGGATTTGACGGCGGCTGTCCTGGGGTACCAATGCAAGGCAGCCCGCTTTCTGAATGATACCCGACTGGTACTTTTGTATTCTCTTTAGAGAGGATATATAAGTGAGACTGTGGTATTTTGGGGAGAGGCAACCATGTTTAGCAATTCAATTTTCGGTTTGAATGCCACCAAAGCCTGTTCAGTTAGCAGAATTCCGGCAGCAGATATGTGTCTTCACCACCGGTGCCCGGAATATTCGTTACTTATCGTACGATATAGGGTTTGTTCGTGAAGTTGAGGTTGTAGCGGCCACATTCTTGCTACTTCAACCAACTTCACTTAATTTCCGTAGTACGCTTGCACTCACTAGATAACGGGCCTTGTCCCCTCCACAAACACAAAGCGCCTGACAAATCCTGTGTTGCTTGCAAGTGTGACCGACATTTTTTCGACTGCTGATACCTGCAGCACGTGCCGTGCCCACGGACTTCATCCACATCAGGTCCGTGCAGTTCGCGTTCCTTCTTGTGTGTTTGCGTGAACTCCTTCTCCCAAGGAACCTTTTGCACCCGACCCCGCTCCAGCAGCAACACTAGTGGGTCTCTCCAGTTTCACTCCACACTGTGATTATGAGTTCTGTACCACCATTTATCCTCAACGCATATTCCCCCACTTACGCTTTCGTGACTCTGGCCATACGCCCAACAGCTCAAGGCTACGAAGCCTCAGTAAAGGTCTTAGGCTTTAGTTCTAATCGGCCGGTCAGATCGTGCCAGTTCTGCTGTTTCTCTTTATCCGTTATTCTGGTTCCACTTTTTCTGCAGATTGGAGTTTTTTATTATTTTTATCACGTACCAGGCAGGAAGCCTCTTGCTATGCACTCCCCCGTGTTGTTTTTGCCCGCCACTTTCAAATATTAACGATAGTATCTTGTCTCATCTGATATGTTCCCCATAAGAAAGAATGAGCCCTTGTAATTTCGGTTCCCTACCCATGCCGCCTCAGGCGTGACCAAGTCTACTTCGGATAATGCTCACTGTTTATGTCGCCGCCCCTTTTCCACAAAATTCCCGGTACCCACAAACCCCACCAGTCATGCACTTATTCTGACTGTAACTTTCTGATCATGCCTGAAGGTATGCTACCCACTAGTTGGGGATAAACATTAGTATTATTATTATCAAGTTATTTGCAGGTTTGTTTAAGTGTCAAAAAGGGTTGATCAACCCTCTTTTTACATTGCACACAACAGATTCGAACGCAACTCGGCCAACACGCATACGCGTACGCAGAGCAGGAAGACAACCTAATTCCACAAGTCCACGGACAATTGCGGAACATGAGTAGCAGCTATACTGCAAAGCAAACAGGCCCCGCATCCGGACCTTTACTCAAGAACTAGTAAAAATAATGTCTATTACCAGGTAGTTGGGGCATACCGTCAGGCGTGATTATAATGGCACATTAAGAATAAAAGTTCGACTGCCGTCAGGAGTAGGCACACAAACAATGTGGATTATCCGACGCGGTTGTGGTCATGCCTAACTGGCACGATCTAAATGTGGTGGACATAGAGAGCAGAGAAAAATTATTTGGGGTTTTTCGTCTCTTAGGAAACATATCAAATTGAAGCATCTCCATCAGTGTCACGTAAATCTTGTCCATTTCCGCAATCAGCACGCAATATACCCCTCTACCTTTGTGTGTGATCTTAAGCTTACTCAGCATGCGAAACCTACAGTTTACGCCGCGACTGACACAATCGACAGATGTACCCATCTAGAGGGTTGTATACAGGCAAGAAAAACATCAGCCTAGCGAACGGTAATTTCCAGCTAACTCTTAATAGGGCTTTGGTAAAGCCACCCTAAAAAATAACTGAATGTCATGTACACCTGCCCAATGGAATAGAAGCCACTTTGTCTAGTATTGTCCGTCGTATGTAAAGTCATAGACTTATGTATTGAGGTTAATTTTGAACCCCGTATCTGTTATTCAAGGAGTCCTCAAATGTTCTTCACATGAATGCCAATACGCACTGCCACCGCGGTGCCTATCTGTGGTGTATTATAATAATAATAATAATAATGATAATAATAATAATAATAATAATAGGTTTATTCTCCAACTTGTAGGGAACATGCCGATTGAGGCATGATCAGATGGTTACAGCCTGAACGCGGCAGGCAACAACATAACGGGGAGGAAAGTACAACAAAAGAGGCATGCTTATTACATGAAAAGTCACCGCAGTTGTGGGAGCCGGAAAAGACTAGGAAAATGGCATGAGGTACGGTTAGATTAAATATGAAGCCGGCTGACATGAACTAAAACTGAAAACCGTTGCTGGCCATGAGTGACCTTGGGCGGTTTACTAAATGGCCAGGGTCACAAAAAGCAAAAATGGAGATGGAGATAAAAGAATTAGAAGTGAGGGCAAATGGCAAGCTGTCTCAAAAATATGGTTTAAATTGAAACTGAGTAGACTCACTGGTGTCACTGTTGTAGGGAAGTCGGGTGTAAAGTTTAGTTTTGATGGAGAAATAGTGCCACCGCATGGGTCCAATCAAACACCGTAAATGAAATTGAACGGTTCAGCGGGTTAGAACCAACTCGTCCCAGAGGCGGCTGGGGCCAGGTGAAAAATTTGTTTGTAGCTGCGATTACAGGATAAAGTGGGCGAGAGGTTGACTGCGATATCTGTGGAGGGCCAGCTTCCTATGTTTTCCAGGAATATGAACCTGTCCTATCATATAGTTTTGCTATAGAGCACTCTGTCGGGACAATGTAGGCTCTCGTGTGGGCCGAGACAGTTACTTCGAAAAAGAGTATAACAGCTGAATCTCACGAAGTGCCGTCCATCGTGGGCAAAGGTTCAGTCTTATGCGTTCTTTGTTGCGCATTATTCTGTGGATGGGCTGGATTGTCCGCAAGTTCCACATGTGGGCAACCACGTTCCCTCGCGTTTTTGTCTAATGGACCCTTTGTGCTGTCATGTTTAAGCAGGGTTTTCGGTGCATACTGAGGAAATACCCGAAAGGTCCAGCGCCTATGCGAATACTTTGGACGCTAGTAAATATCTGCGGTGCGTCGCTGGGCTGAGTAGGCCGGGCGGGAGTACAGACTGTGTGAATAGTACCAATGTCAGCGACTCACGGGCGACCGAATATCCTGAAGCATACCTAGTTCATTGGCTTATTAATTGGACTTTTTGGAAGCCATACTTTAACGGACCAATTTGCCGTCTGAGTTTCCGGGCCGAACCAGGCGTCAGGGCATCCATCCAATTAAGAAAGCATGTGTTCATTCTACTGCTCAATCAAGTCCGCATGGTTGAGGATTTTGAGCAACCTAAGGCACGAGACTTCAAACAAGTGGTTATCAAATGCAAGCATCCATCCTTTGATTGACATAAGATGACCTCCGGAGATAAGCAGGGATGCACATACTCATTTGGTCAGCAGCAGTAACTGCCATGTGGACATGCAACTGCGTCCCACCGCCTTCTGGGCTGCAAGTTGGCAGCCAATATGTGTGGCCGTCGCTGAAAGTTCTCTAGAGTGCACAGCGCTTTAAAAGCCGTTCAGCCGAAACAGGGGGCGGGTTGGGCAGGTGGTGTATGCCGTGGCATGAAGCTGGCAAAAACTGGCCATTCCGCGTAAAACGTTCTCCCCAAGGATTGTTAATCTAGATGTCACCTGGCTCATTGAGGTGAAAGATGTGTTTAACCTACTTGTGGGTGAGCTGTATCAGCTCCCTCGATTCTGATAAAGCTAAACTTTGGCTATTTCTCTTTCATGGAGTTCAAATCGCAGCTCGAGTGTAGCTTTAACAATGAACCGAGGACTGCCACATCGGGCGCGCCGCAATCCGTTTTTTTCACCTGAGCGCAGGAGCACCATGGCTCGAGTCAAAATGGTAAAACGTAAGCAGCACTACGTTCCAAACACCAGGAGCGTACTTAAAAACAATGTCCAACCGATACACAAAGACCATTTTCCAATCCGTAGCAATTCTACGCGCTACACGGTTGCGTGTGACCCCCGACGAGTAGCACCCAAACACAGGTCAATGCTGATAAGCGGACAGATATCTGGTGAATGTAGTGTTGACCACAAAAAGGGAAACCCAATAAACGAGGAAAACTCTGGGAGTGACCTTGAACGTGACCAAATTTTACGTATAAATATGTTCAATCCCATCGGGTGAGTGGCATGCCGTCAGGCGTGATCATAATAGTACAGGCAGCATGAAGGCATGACATGAGAATTTTGGGTTCTCAGGAGTGCGCGGAAGCTGGACAGTCACACAAATAGTGGGCATTAGCTCATGCAGATGCGGCCATGCCCAAATCGACACGATCCAAATTTCCCTGGACATCGAGGGCTGAGAAAAACAGTTGTTGGGTGTGTAGCAGTTGGCCTTCTGCTTAATTACTCCTCTAATCAATTTCACATCTGCACCCGCTACCTCCATCCTGTTTTGTCTGTCCCACTTTCAAGCGTCAGCATCGTGACGTGAATGCGACCTTGATGAACAGCATGTCAACACCATCTCAACTTCAGTTTCGTGAACTTTGAAAGGACGCCATGTGATCCCTCATTATTGCTTTCACGTTCCACCTTCATTGCAACGACACATATAATGACACAACACGGCCAAACACGCACACGCAGCAAGGAGAAACGCGCACATCATAACTCATTTCTGGTTCGACACACCAGCACAGCGCCCCTCAACTGCACACCGCGTCTGCTCTTGGATCTGCGTCAGCAAAATCGGGCCATCCGGCTACAGCTGTAGTTGGCCCACGCCTCTCAGGAAGTGATCACTGCGTTGTCCCTTGCAACACAGTCAGTTATGGCCCAACTGATCCTACGAGTCCTTTATTGTTTACCTCCTCTCTCCAGAAGATCTGCACGCTTTTCATCTGTGCTGACTTCCTGGGACTGGGATCACTTCGTCCTGTTGACACACACAGCGTGTTTGTGACATCCTCTATCAAAACCTATTGACTTCCCCTCACCTTGTTTCTCCCATAAAACGTTGTCACCCTAGTATCTCTCGCCATGGTAAGTTACTAAAACTCCTGGATAAAAAATACACCGGGATATCAGGGAATATCAGAAATCTCACGATTCCTCATTAACAACCCTCATGAATAAACTCTCAACTGACCGAGTATCCTTGCGGGTAGCTCTCGAACACCGAGAAGAGAGCACCGTCCACAGAACGCCTTCAAACTCCAAATTACTCAGCCGACTGTTCCATGGGCGTTGTGCGCCAATCGGTCACTCAAATGCTTGTTTGCGTTCTACCAAATGTTGCCCTATCACTGATCCTGTCAGTACAGCAGACCATCCGAACGCTTAGTTCGCTAACTGCTACTTGCCCCTTCCCCCCAAATCCAAACCAATTCCGCCTGACGCAAAGGTCACAATTCCAAACGTCCAGAGTAGCTACATGTCTCTCAGCAAAGTGACTATCTCTCTAGCTGATGTTTCTGCCATTCTTTTACACTTTAGGGACGGTTGCGTCTGGGGCCGATGGCCTTTCACCCCGAGTTCTGAGGCAAAGCGGTCAAGATATAGGAATCCTTGTTTTAAATCCTTTTACCCGCTCGATAAACTATGGAATCGTCCCCTCTCAGTGGAAGCAATCTATAGTCCGCCCACATTTCATATCCGGATCTAGACAAACTGCTTCCAACATTAGGGGGATCCACCATACCTCCGTTTCACTGAGAACCCTTGAACGCCTGGTCAAAGGCCCATTAACCAAGTTTCTCCTGGCTACAAATGCCATAAATGACCGACAGTACGGATTCCTGCCTCAGCGATCCGTCAGTGACCGCCAGCTTTACTCCTTCGAGACCATCACGGCAGCCTATGACGCTGGGCACTCCGTTGTAATAGTTTGCTTGGATATTCAAAAAGTTTTCGACCAGGTCCCTCATCCATCTCTGCTACATAAGCTTATTGCCGTCGGCATCACAGGGACCTTACTTCAGTGGTTCGCCTCCTACCTATCCGACAGGACGCAAATAACACGAATTGGAGATAAACCATCATCTCCACTATCGAGCACTAGTGTAGTGCTTCAAGGAAGCGTGTTAGGCCCCATCCTCTTCCTACTGTATATCAACGACGTCTTCGTCGCCGTGTCGTACGGTAGGGCTTTCCTTTTTGCAGACGATATAAAAATCGCGTACACATTTCCTCCCTCTGCACAAGTGCTTACCTTTCACCAGTTTCAGCAAGACTTAGACTAGCCGACTCGTTGGTCAAATGACTCTGGCCTAAGTCTCTCTTCTGCAGAATCCCAAATAACTTCCTGCCGCTGCTCCCTCCCGGTTGATGCGCTCATAATCAATAAGAATCCTGTCACTCACTCCACAGAGATCAGAGATCTTGGTCTCAGATATTCTTGTACATTTGACTTTTCCCACCAGGTCGAGTTCCAGGTTGCCAGAGCACGTAGGCCCAGCTCTCTAATATTGCGCTCCTTTCACCTTCGAGACGCAATGGTCACCATTTTTAAGCTATGCGTACAACTAATCCTGGAATTTTCTCCCGCACTTGCTTTACTTTACACCAAAAGTAATAGACTAGCATTTGAAAGCGCCCAACGCTGATTCACGAAAAGGATGTTCCCACCGTCCAACCCACACTCCTACCGCTCCCGCTGTCATATTTTAGGCCTTGAACCACTATCGCTCAGACGGTTTAAGTTAAATCTAACTCTCTTACACCGTCTGCCGCGCAAAAGTACATTTATAGCAAGGGCTAGGCCAAACGGCAATTCATATCCTCGCTATAGATTCCGTAACTCCGGCAACCTCTTAATATGCCCTCCAACTCGTACAAACCTACGCCACCACTTCTTTCTAGTCTACTACCCTCGCATCTGGAACAATCCTCCTGAGCAGCTGCAAAACAACACGCACCGTCAGAATTTTTTGCAGTCTGTGGATAAATTACTTACTTGTGAAACTGCTGCCTTACTTATTACCCAACTACCTTCCGATCTCCTCTATGAAGCGGGTCCCATGCACATTTATGTTTGTCGACAATACAGTTAGTGGGCAAGTAAAAGACCCTGTTATCATATCTTCCTAACCTCTTGACTTGCTTCAAGCCGCTGTAGGACTTAAACGCTTACTTGGTCTAAATATGTTGTGTTACTGGCCTGGTTGTTTTTCTTTTTTTCCCAGCCGACTTATACCTCTTTCTAATCAGGTCCCTCCCCCGGATCACCCTATCAGCTCTGTCTAGCGACTGGTGCCCTTGGCCAACCTCTAACTGACAAAAACCAAACCAAAGTCAGAGTTTCTTCAATACTAGAGCGCATTATAGGCCAATATATATAGTCCATCTGATGATATGCTCCACAGCCCACCAGACACTCACGTACAACATTGCGGTACGCCTCCGCTTGACATGGTAACTCACACCAATGCTCAGTCGCCGTTTAGCCATGGTGCACTCGCTCTGAGTATCACCATTTCATTCCCATTGTCCCATTGGAAGTTGCTATTTTCACTTCCCTCTTCCGCGACCTGCCCTTACCAGCGGCTGTTTGCTTGTCCAAATTGACCAAGCCGTATTACTGGCTCGGCTTACCCTCCGACGGGAAAAAATATCTGGTAGCTGGAGTACTTTAGTAATGCACAAGCCGCATTTATGTTTTCTTCCTTACAGATCTGGTAGCATGCACGAGGAATAAAAATTCGTGTGGTGGTTCGGTACGCCCTGCAGGGAGGGTCGCCCCGTTACGTTGCGCCATGGTGCGTTCGTTTACCCGCCACCCCCTCAGTAGCACGGGTGCATCGTCCAACGCCGGTGGTTCTGAGTCTGGCCTTTAATTCAGGAAGTGCATAAAAAGAGCACCGTTGTTTTCTGTTTGTTGCTGCTGCTGGTGAACTTGTCCTGGTTGTGTCACCTATCTGGTAACGCCACAAACAACATGTGGCGAAAAAACGGACCTTTCGTCTGTCAAAAAATTCCTTAAAAACACTTTGGATAGCCTGAAGACACACTGCGATGCTCATGGCTTACATCGACATGCAAAGCCGTAGCTGCTTCCTTAATAATGGGGGTTGCACCGCAGCAAAGCCCGCCTCGCCAACCAAACAAAACGTACACCAAACTACTGCTCCCAGGAATGGATACGTAAAAAATGAATAATATGTATGCAATGATATTCCTAAACCCTCCACGACCAGCATACAAGGCTAGCGCCTAAAGGCTTTTTCGCCACGCACCACTCGTTGATTGAAGCTGGTAGCAGTGCCTCGGGGACCGGTGGTCACTACTCTTATATTCACGTTCCCCCCTAGTTTATGGTGTTGTCCAACTCACGGAATAACCCCCGAAATATCTAGTCAGTCATCCCGGAAGTTCTACGCCCGTCAGTTCTTGTGTTTGATTTCCCTTACCACATCACGTCTCTGCGTACTTATAATGATTTTTTCTGTCTCTGGTACTATAATGGCTTCTATTGGCAAGATTAGAGAGTCTTTGATTGCTAGGTTACTAAGCGCACATCTACCACTATCCTGTCTCATGTAATCACTTGCTGTCCCCACCCCAATTGTGGTAAACGTTCAGTTTTTTGTATATTTTTGAACTTACTCGTATCTTATGCCTTCAAAATTCATCAGGCCCCACTGATCTCATCCCATTCCCTCTTCCACTCAAGCTTCGACCTTTGGCCACAGCTGATCCGGACACCCTATTTGGCAGTTGTCCGCTCCATTTGAGCTGTGTTTTACACCCGAAGGGATTTCCATCCAGACCAGAAAATACCTGCGACATTACATTGGCTTTGTTCTACATCTGCGGATTCCCTGGGCCAACCAAAAAAAATCCCGCTGCCCACAGAATCGCACATCCCAGCCTAATCACCTCAAACATGACGTCCGTCACAGGGTTGTTCGGAAACCAAAGTATGTCAGTGCAACGATGGCACGGCACTGCCATACCCAGTTTGATGGCACACCCGCAACTATTAACATCCTACTTTTGACGATGCCTTCCCGCCCACTCGTTTCCCTACCCGCAGTTACGAACAGACTCTTCACGTAACCCCAGCCGCCTCCGGGATGCGTTCATTCTAATCTGCTGAACCTTCCGTTTGGATCTAAACATCCCGTCGACTTTCATTCTATGCTCTTCACAAAGTCAATCATTTTCTGTGCAGTTCGCGTTCCGTCTTATGCGTTAGCAACAACCCCCACCCCCAAGAAACTTTTACACACGACCACACTCCAACAGCGACATTAGTGAGTCTCTACAGTTTCAATGTACACCACGATTCCAAGATTTCTGTTTCCATTTATTCACATTGAGGATTCCCCTACTTCATCCTCCCCACTTACCCTTTTTGTGACCCTGGCCACAAGCCCAACGTTCCAAGGCCGAAAAGGCCTCACCTGCTGTTGTAGACTTGAGTTCAAATTGACCAGCCAGATCGTGACAATCCTGCTACTGCACCAGATTCGTTGTTCTGGTTCCCCATTTTTCGCCATTTGAGTCTTCCTATCATGTGCCAGGCAGGATGCCTCTTTATTGCCCTCCCTCGTTCTGCTTTTGCCCACCGCCTTCAAATCTTAACGATTTGCTGTTGTCTAGCTTGATATGTTCCCCCAAAAGTAAGATAAACTCCTGGTGACTGTTTCCTTCGGCTGGGGTCATAAAGGGACGTGGGATTTTTCTTTGTTGTTTGGGACCGCAAAATATTTGCTAGAGGTAAGCTTTCTTTTGCGGCCACGGTAGGTAGGTGAACGTTGGAGACGGCATTTTCTTCATCTAGAATGGTCCTTTTGCAGTGGACTCCCAATGGATTGTGATAGATCCAGGTGAGCTGGACTAACCACCGACGATATAGCTGCAAGCGAAGCGGGGTCGCCTTGAAGTATCTCCTCGTGGAAAAAGGAGAACAAGTCCTAATAGCTGAACTCTTCGGAGTCGCTTATTGTAATGATACAAGCAGGCAACCAGGCGAAACCAATTTAAGTATTCTCTCATTTTTCGAGATGGTGATGTGAGAGGAGGACACGTAGAACTGGGATGTAGTGACTCGTATCCATGTTGACGCCCCCGTGCGCGCTTGTCGAAACAATCGTCTTTGTGCAGGTTGGGAGTCGGCCTGGTTTCCGATGCCTAGACTGGGAGTGGTCGACCATCCGTTTGTGAGGCTTTACGACAGCGGGAGTAGACTGTGCAGCGAGACGTAAACTTGGGGTTCTGCCCTCGTATTTGAAGAATGGAGAGGTTGTACCGGAAGAAAAGTAAGGTCGCCTGGAGGTCCCTTCCGCGGTGATGTGGATTTTGTGGATGGATGAGATGCCATGAATAAATATATTGGCCGAACGTCTGGCTGAATCAGCTTGGGATCATGCAACCATCTCCACCATGTAGTGCATTAGTTGTATTACGGTGACGGTTTGGCCTGAGAAAGAGGTGCTTATGGAATCGGATATACACGAGGTAACATTCCGCCTTATTTCACGATTTGGAGGTTTGGTGTGGGCGCACTAACAAAGGGGTGTCGAGGGCAGCAACACAGCGGCTGGCAGGCTGATTAACGCGCACGTACTGGTACTCTAGAGCATTTAGGTGACTCTAATAATTGCGAGGCCTGGGAATATGTTGGAAGAGTTTGGTCCACCAAGTACGCCACGCAAGTGGCAACCCAGTAGAACGGCCGAATAAGCTGCGTTTGGCGAGGCAACCACCATTTGTGCCCAACGTATGGGAGACGAAAAGAACTGCGACAGGCGAACGAATGTGCGTCTAACCGACATCTGTGGATAAGTGGGCACTCGGAACATAGAAAAATCTGCAAGCAGATGATGCGCCACAAAACTGCAAAGTTGAAATCGCGGTCGGGTTGACCATAAAAAATTGGGCGTTAGTTTAATCACGGAGGAACGTAAATAAGTATGGACTGCAGCATCTGATTATGGAAGGACACGGGATCCTGTAGAGCAGAATACCGTTCTGCAGAAGGTCTGGATAGTTTTCTTTGAAGCGGCCAGGGCATTCGTCACGAAATGAACCGCCGGTTGATTGACGGTTACACCAGCATCACGAAAAGTCTTGGGAACCGTAAGGTTCGAAAGGTGAAAGTTGCCAAAAACAGCACCTACCCACAGTCTAAACCACTGTGATGTAACAAAGGCGCCACTGCTGACATTGGAAAGGAAAAAATTTAAGAAACCTAAAATCTAATTTAAAGTTGCCTCGACAGTGATGACGAGGAAAATTATATATAGATGGACTCTAAACGACTGTAAGCAACTAAAACGAAAGGAACGATTGTTCCGCCCCATAATCAGCGGGAATGTTTGGAAAAACTCAAAGGCAAAATCACTGGGTTCGAAATTCGTATCACACATCGCGCTAATTCTTTGCGATTCCATAGATCACGCATTCACATATTCACGGATTGATACACAGGATCGAGGCTTTTGCCCAAGTTTCCCGGGTCGGTTTTGTTCTTGTGGTTCAGCGGTTGTCGTTTACCTGAAAGGCACAAGCGAAAAAAGGGTGTAGCACTGCTCCTTAAGTTCTCACCGTGGGGCAGTAATTTTGCCAGCACGAGGACTCGCGTAGGAAAGTGTCCAATAGTTCTTTGAACTGTGTTCTAGAAGGAGCGTGGACAACTGTCGGAGGAAGGTTATTCCACGCAGCTACTACACGAAATGAGAAAAAT